>CAJQZN010017744.1:0-12829 GCA_907164685.1 Colias eurytheme | reverse complement strand
ACTATAAGGGTTCCGTTTTTGCCATTTTGGCTACGGAACCCTAAAAACATGTCACTTAAACATTTTTCACAATAAAATGTGAATGATAATTAACTTTTTGTTTTGTATGTGTCGTCATTTTTACGTTTTTTCCCATATTAAAGTTTACACTGACAAATTGTTAACGAGTTCCTGCTTTTTTGTAACAATGAATAAAAAATACATTGTTTTATGGTTGTTTTTCTTATAATGATAATGTAAGGGGACATCTATTAATAAATGCGAATTGATTTATTTATCACTAACTTTCCGCCCGCGGCTTCGCCCGCTTTGTCTAAAACATAATAAATTATATACTAAAACCTTCCTCTTGAATCACTCTATCTATTAAAAAAAACTGCATTAAAATCCCTTGCGTAGTTTTAAAGATTTAAGCATACAAAGGGACATAGGGACAGAGAAAGCGACTTTGTTTTATACTATGTACCTAGTGATTCTATGCATGGTACCCATTCTCAGAATTATTTTTTATTATATCTTTAGATATGATGCTCTAAAGATACTTTTCCACCAGTGTTTTTTTTAAAGTGAAACTTTTATTACATCGTCTCAAACTTTTTGGTCTGTGTAGCGCATGTCGCGTGACGGTCGAACCGTACGATAATTATCGTACAAATACGATAATTTTGTGCCTAAGTTTCACTTTTACCGTGGTTTCATAAAACCACACAACATTTTTTTATATTATTATTAAAGGAGGTGTGCTATGGATGCGTGTTATGGGTATAGCTATGTATATATATTCCTTGGCATATTATGATATAATATGTAGTTAGATATAAGTTACTTATTATGTAAAATTTGAATTGTAATATTGACATGATTTTAAAAGAGCAACTATGGAGTTTCTTGCCGGTTCTTCTCCATAGATACTGCTTTCCGAATCGGTGTTAAATGTTAAAAATGACGATTCGAAAGTGCTTCTAAAAGAAGTCTAATTGAATAATTAAATGTTTGAGTTTTTTTTGAGTTTGAGTTTGAGTTATATACGTATAGCGTATGCGTATAGCGGCGCATCTCCATAGCATATCACTGGTGGAAACGCACCCTAAGGGTGCATGCACGTAAAGAGACTTTTTTTATCGATAAAATATTATAGAAAAGAGGTGTATCAGAAGTAATAATCAGATAAATAGATAAAAAGATAGGTAGATAGCACAGATATAGATACAATTTTTTTTATTGTCAAGTGCAAGATTCGAAGAATTCGAGGCCATCTTGAAATTCAATGTAAGTTGAAAATTAGTATATACAGATAAATACTATCTCTATACTAATCCATACTAATATTATAAATGCGAAAGTAACTCTGTCTGTCTGTCTGTTACTCAATCACGCCTTAACTACTGAACCAATTTGCATGAAATTTGGTATAGAGACATTTTGATACCCGAGAATGGACATAGGATAGGTTTTATCCCGGAAATCCTACGGGAACGGGTTTTTCTTTGAAAACGCGGGCGAAGCCGCGGGCAGAAAGCTAGTACTATATGAGATAAAGTTTACAACTTTCTTACTGCTAATAATAATTATTGTATTGTCACCGATTATTATACAAATTTAAAATTAAATCTGTCCTTTAGTTCATGTGTGAAGTCCCATGTCCCCTAGTGGGGTAAGGGGCAGATGTATTTATTATACATCTGTTTCACTGATCGATTTTCTTTAGGGACAAGTAGGTGATCAGCCTTCTGTGTCCTGCCAGACGAAGACATTTTTTTTTCTTCGTCTTCACCGGGAATCGAACCCAGGACCCCTCGGTTCTACGCTCACGCGTTGACCACTGTACCAAGGTGGTGGATACTTTAGTACATAAGTGGGTCAAATTCGAATCTAAAGGTGCCGACTCCTTACAGTCGGAGTCAGTTACATACAAACATACGGATGAAGCTAATAAAGTATCTAAACTACATTATTAATATTATATACCTTAAGAGTTTGTTTGTTTGAACGCGCTAATCTCGGGAACTACTGGTTCGATATGAAAAATTATTTCGGTGTTAGATAGCCCATTTATCGAGGAAGGCTATAGGCTGTATATCATCACGCTAAGACCAACAGGATCGGAGCACTATGAAACCACGGTAAAAGTGAAACTTAGGCACAAAATTATCGTATTTGTACGATAATTATCGTACGGTTCGACCGTCACGCGACATGCGCTACACAGACCAAAAAGTTTGAGACGATGTAATAAAAGTTTCACTTTAATCTTATATATATAAAAATGAATCGCAAAATGTGTTGGTAAGCGCATAACTCGAGAACGGCTGAACCGATTTCGATAATTCTTTTTTTATTATATTCCTGGAAGTACGAGGATGGTTTTTATGTAGAGAAAACGTAAACATGTACCACGGGCGAAGCCGGGGCGGACCGCTAGTAAAACTATAAAAAGATAATGAATCGCTTGGTATTTGTAGTACTTAAGTAACCTATAGGTATGCTAATCCAAACTATAATCTATAATCTACTAGTGGTCCGCCCCGGCTTCGCCCGTGGTACCTACATGTTTAAACTATCCTATCTCTCAAGTTGGATTGAACTGCACATGGTGTGCGAATTTTATTATAATCGGTTAAATGGTTTAGGAGTCCATTGAGGACAAACATTGTGACACGAGATTTATATATATTAAGATATCCATAGATAAAATGTGACCAGCATACTTTGTATCAAATAGATACACCGATACATTCTTACAAACGTTTATATTTATCATTCGTATTAAGGAAAATACGTCATTACTTTCAATTTGTGAAAGGAACCATCGTTAAGGAACCGACATCCATTGTCCAAGAATAAAAAATTCCATGACATTTCATACAAGTTTCTCGGTAAATCCCTCAGAGAATGTTTCCTTGCTGTAAGATGATGATGTTTTGAAGTGAAACTTCTTTATCGGGGTTGGAAAAAAATTTAGTGTAACATTTTTTCGTTACGCGTGACATTTTTCCGTTACGCGCCATCTTTTTCTTATCCCTACCACGCGTGATTCGACGTATTTCTGTAAAGTTGCATAAAGTAAATTATTTTTTGAAAAATAAGGTCATAAAGAAGTCTTCTTACGTGTGTACACTAGTACACGCACAAATTTTTTTATTTGACTATATTATAAATTGTCTCGGTAACAGTTTTATAAATAAAAATAACTATTACTAGCGGCATGATATCGACAAAGCATAGCCTATGTCACTGCTCTAGGTTCCTAACTCACTCCAGATACCAAAACAATACAATTAAATCGTTCTGTTGCGACGTGAAAGAAAGACAAATAAACATTAGCATTTGTTATATTCGGTAATTATTTTTTATCAAAAAACTAAACCGCCGCGGCCGTGAATTGGTCAGAACAAGAATAATTTTCAAAATCGGTTCATCCAGTCAAAAAGTTTTGAGGTTAAAAAAAAACAAAAAAATCATAAACATACCTAATCGAACTGAGTACCTACCTATCTCCGGTCAAAAGATAGTAATAATGCTAAATAATCTTAAGCCCTTTCAAAGCGGTTTTAAAAAAGGTTATTCTAATAAAATCAAATTAATAATTAAACATTTGAATCCAACGAAACCAGTCTCTTAAATATTGAACAAATTTCACGGTCAAATCAATAATTTATTCCTATAACTGTAACAGGTTGGACATTCAAAATAATGGCGCAGGTTAGTTTAGAAAACATTTAATTATATATTTCTTTTAATATTGTAGAATATGAAAGACTATTATAGCGGTTAGCTCGGATTCGCTCGTGGTATGAAATCAGTTCAGCAGTTTTTGCGTGATGGAGTAACAAACATACAAACTTTCGTATTGATAACATAAGTAGGATTATTATATGAAATTTATTGTGTAGCTTTTCTAATCATAAAGAACAAGTGATAATGAAAATGTTTCTAAATGTGCAGAATATACTTCCTAAACAATCGTCTCATATTTACCAAAAGTAACATGCCCTTATAAAACTTACTACCTGTATTACATATTATTACTAGCGGTCCGCCCCGGCTTCGCTCGTGGCACATATGAAAAATAGATGTTGGCCGATTCTCAGACTTACCCGATATGCACAGAAAATTTCATGAGAATCGGTCCACCCGCTTCGGAGGAGTATGCAGACTAACATTGTGACACGAGAATTTTATATATAAGAGATTAACCTGCATGGATGGTTATTGCGATCATAATTTGAATTTGCCAGTCAGTTCAATTCACGGCGTAAACTGTCTGGAAATAAGAGGTCATACGGCCCCAAATAGTAAATTTTATAAGGACATGTTACTTTTAGTACCTAGTACCTACGTTGCATTTTAAATTGTTCTAAATACGAAAATAATATGATTTTAGCATAATCGTGTAAATATGGTACCTACATGAAAATATCTTATTTTTACAGATAGATAGATATGTATTTAGATAAATTTAGCATGTTTCTTTTTATAATTGTATGAAATATGGATATTTGTCAATTTGGTACAGAGACTATAGTTAAGTTAAGTTATTAACTATAGTTTGGATTTTCACATAGGCTTTGTATCAAGTACTAGGCGAGCGAAGCCGCAGGCTCTAACTATAGGAAATATGTATTATTATATTTTGATACTTATATTGAAATGCAATGTCTCTTTAGTTTTCAATACATATAAACGTGTTTGTATGAAATTAACTTAGAAACAACCTTGAGTAAGGACATCGTTATTTTGTTTTATTGATTTGTTCTTAATACTATTATAAAGGCGAAAGTTTGTATGGATGTATGGATGTTTGTTACTCTTTCACGTAAAAACTACTGAACCGATTACAGTGAAATTTAGCACACATATAGAGGGTAACTTGGATTAACACATAGGATAGGTTTTATCCCGGAAATCCTTATCTCTCGTTGTTCTCTAGTGCCGGTTGAAAGCAGACGTGTTAGCAAATTTGCATAAAAATATTCATAATTTTTAAAAATAGTGACAACCTAAACTGATCCTTATTAGAACATCCTTCAATACAAATTATATCAACACTTAAATTACTTGAGACCCTGTGCTTCTACTGTACCAGTGCTGCTGACCGCGTACGCGCACCCCGCGCACCTTCCGCGGAACAAGAGCAGTTGCTATTTTTTACCTTTTTACACCCGTGCGGAGAGTTTGCGCTGTGACGTACTAGCGTACATCATGAGTCTGCAGAGAACGCCGCCTCGTAACATCTCAATATGTGGGAGCGAAACGACTAGTGGATCGGAACCTAATCTATCTACCTTCATCGAAAAAAGTGAATATCATACAAATGTTTGCTTTAGAAAACGAAAAGAGCGGTCAGATGAAATCGATTACAAAAAGGATTTCGCGAGCCTGCGCTCGGATATGATGAAATTCTTAGATGATTTTGGTAAAACACAAAATGAAAATTTTAAATTTGTACGACATGAAATATCGGCAATTAAAAACGAAATTGTAACTGTCAAATCTTCTACTGAAAATCTTACAAAACAGTTCGAATTAATTACATCGAAAATTAAAACTATCGAATCTAACAATGCGTCTAACCAAGAAAAAATTAACTGTCTTGAAAGGGAAATAACTCAATTAAAAACTAAAAAAATCACCGAAACTTCTACACAGCCCGTAATTCAAGAAGAATCCGTAATTCTTGAACTTAAAGACAGATATAATCGCGAAAAAAACCTGATAATTACTGGAATAACGGAAAAGATTGACAGAAATCCTGACTCACGACGTATATATGATAATGAAGAAACTCTAAAGCTCATAACATCGTTATTCAAGGACTGCCCGAAACCGATAAATTGTTTTAGAGTGGGAAAATATATCCCAAATAAAAGTAGACCTATCAAAGTATGTTTTAATGATACAAATACACCGAAAATCCTTCTTCGGAACAAAGATCACGTTCCCGCTGGTATACGTATCTACTCGGATCAAACTCCTGCACAAAAACGTTTCTTACAATCACTAAAAGTTGAATTAAACCGTCGCACAGAAAATGGCGAAACTGACCTCACTATAAAATATATTAAAGGTAAACCTACAATTGTCGTTAACCAAAAAAACTAAATAGAAATTCATTACCAAACGAAAACTACACCAGCAAAATTAATCATCTATTAATAAAAAAATACGAAGATATTCCACTACACACCTCCTCATTGAGATTTTTTTATGCAAATTTACGCAGTATTCGAAAAGCTGGAAAATTGGATGAAATAAAATGCATAATAAAATCAATAGCAATGACCACACATTTACTTATTTTCACCGAGACCTGGATTACGTCGGAAACCGATGCTAAACTGTATGAACTACCAAACTACACGCATATTTATAACTATAGACCAAATTGTAGAGGAGGGGGTGTTTCAATATATATTCATAACAGTATACCATACGAAATAACAGAAGAATTATATAAAGACGGGAACCACTACCTATGGATATATATACAAAAACTATCGCTAAACATCGGAGCCATTTACAAACCTGGAGACACAAATATAAAAGATTTTTTGGAGGTATATTCTCCACAACTCGAGAGCAGAAAAAGATCAATAGTACTCGGGGATTTTAATATAGACTTGCTTACCACAGACACAAACTCCACAAAATATCTACATGAAATTAATGAAAATGGATACGAGATTATAAATAAAATTAACAAACAATACTGTACTCGAGAAACCAGCACTTCTAAAACCATTCTGGACCATATATGTACAAATATAAACAGTCACGTATTTAACATATCCTTAATAGAATCAAGCTTATCAGATCATAAACAAATCTACCTGGAAATAGGATCCCTAACGCCACCCAAACCCAAGAAGATACAATATAAGGCCCTAGACTATGAAAACTTATTCAAGAGTGCGTCATCAGCTACCTATTGTAATGAAGACAATGACTATTGCTACTTCGAGAATTTTATAATAGAACAAATAAATAGTAACAAAAAAGACAAAACAAAATTTATGAATTTACCACAAAAAGATTGGATAAACCGTGAAATAATAGAATCAATAAATTTACGAAATCACTTATGGCAACAAACAAAATCTCAACCAAATGACTATAACCTACAAGAAAAATTTATCAAGCAGCGTGAAAATACTAAAGAACTTATAAAGATGAAAAAAGAGACCTACTATATCAATTTATTCCAAAAGACCTCAAACCAACCGAAGAAAATGTGGGAATTAATAAATAATTTAGCTTTAAATAAAATAAAAGAAACAAGTGCTCCTCCAAAGCTGTTATCGGGTTCCAATTTAATTACGGATGGCGATTCTATATGTGAGTTATTTAATTCTTATTTTTCCGCAATAGGCGCAGAATTAGCAAACAAAATACCTAGCATGTACCACACGAACACTGACACTACACTTTATTATACACAACTTTCATACGAGAACAAACTAAACGAACTAAAACCTTGCACATCACTTGAAGTAATAAAAATAATCGATAACTTAAATAGTAATACTAGTACTGGTCTAGACGGCATAAGCACTAAAGCCATCAAATGCTTAAAAAGCTGTATTGCTGATCGCTTAACGCATTGCATCAATAAATGTTTAACTTTTGGGGTGTTTCCGGACTCTCTAAAAGTGGCTAGGGTCAGTCCAATTTTCAAATCTGGGAGTAGAACTGATCCAAGTAACTATAGGCCGGTGTCAGTTCTGCCCGTTATTTCAAAAATATTTGAAAGAATATTGCACAATCGTCTCAATGAATACTTAATCGACAACAGAATATTAATTGATCAACAATATGGTTTCCGTACAAAATCAAGTACTCTTACAGCTACCGTAGATTTAATAACGAAAATTAAAACTCAAATAGACCAAAAGAATTTCGGATTAGGTATTTTCATTGACCTAAAAAAAGCTTTTGACACCGTCAGCCACGAAAAGCTTCTTCGAAAGTTAAAAAGCCTAGGTGTGACCGGTAACGCCCACAAAATGTTTACATCATTCTTAGAAAATAGAAGACAAGTTGTCAAAATTGATAAGTACACTAGCTCAGTTCAAAACTTATCATATGGCTGTCCTCAAGGGTCAATTTTAAGTCCTTTGCTCTTTTTGATTTACATAAACGACATCGATAAAATTGGACTTACAGGATACTTGTCATTATATGCAGACGACACGTGTCTCTTTTACTTTGATAAATCCTTACATAACATTATATCATTAGCTCAAAAAGATTTAGACTTACTTTCTACATGGCTTAAATTCAATTTACTCACAATAAATATTAAAAAAACTTCATTCATGATATTTGCAGCAAAAAATAAACCTCTTCCAAATTCTACCCCAATTATTACCATAGATAACGAAATCATACAGCATTCGAACTGTGAAAAATACCTTGGACTCTGGCTAGACGATAAACTCACATGGACAGTACATATAAATCATATCAAAAATAAACTTACATCATTACTAAAATCACTCCATCGAGTAACACATTGTATTCCGAAAAAAGAACGTTTAATGATTTATAACTCCTTAGTTAAGACACATCTAGACTACTTAATTGAGATATGGGGATCAGCTTCCAAAACAAATTTAGATACACTACAAAGATCTCAGAACAAAATTATAAAAACGCTTTTTAATTACCCGTACCTAACTCCCACAAAAACACTCTATTCATCAACAAAACTACTTAAACTCTCACAAATCTACGCATATTCCACATGCATCCTTATAAAAAAAATAACAACAAACGCAACAAAATCAAACTTACAGCTACATAAAAAATCAACAAAGTATAACCTGAGAAGCCAAAATAATTTTCAACCTATCTCGACTCGAACTAACTACGGGAAAAAAACCATACTCTTTGAAGGAGCACAAATGTTTAATAAATTGCCAAACAAGTTAAAAAATTGTAAAAGTCTAAATGTATTTAAAAAATTACTTAAAAATCACATTTACTGTAATTTAGAATAGTACAGTAGAATTTATGCTTATTTTGTATAATTATTGCATGATAACTAAAACTAGAGAACTAAGTTAATTTAATTTAAGATAGCATGTAACTCATTTTAAGTGAACAAATTGTTCTTATGAGTAATAAAGTCTTTAAACCTAAATCCCACGGCAACGGGAACTATGCGAGTTTTTCTTTGAAAATGCGGGCGAAGCCGCGGGCGGCAAGCTAGTCATACATATTAATTAGTCTGAACACTTATAAGAAATGTGTAGTTAGTTACGATTAAATAACAAGTAACAAAAAAAACATTCCTTTAGTGAGAAATACATTTTTATACATCTATAAAAACGCTTAAAGCTACTAAATATAAATTATATCCTACGACAAATTATTGTAAAAACGACAGGAAAATCGTATGATACGGATGTAAAAATATAATTTATTACCTAGACAAAAAGTTACATAAAAAATTCTACATGTCAATATATCAAAAATATATATGTACTTATGTTATAAAAATAAAAATAAAATATCTTAATTAACGATATGTATTATGAGTAGTGATAATTTATTGCCATTTATATAATATTATATCTATGTATAAAACTTGAACGTTTGAACGCGCTAATCTCGGGAACTACTGGTCCGATTTGAAAAATTGTTTCGGTTTTAGATATAGCCCATTCATCGAGGAAGGCTATAGACTATATATCATCTCGCTAAGACTAACAGGAGCGGAGCACTGCGGATAAAACCGCGGAGCACAGCTAGTATCTAATAATTTACATATGCGCTGCGCTTCCCGGTTTCACCCGCGTAGCTCCCCTCCTTTTGTTCTTAGCGTAATGATATATAGCCTATAGCCTTCCTCGATAAATGGGCTATCTCACACCGAAAGTATTTTTAAAATCGGACCAAGTTCCTGAGATTAGCCCGTCCAAACAGAAAAAAAAATTGTATAGATTCTAATTTATTTTATTATTATATTTCATTTAATATTTAATTGCCTCTAACATTGGCATTGATCTTAGCTATTATAATAATATTGTAATGAAAATAAGACAATTAAATTAACTGACAATGACACGCGACTCTTATCTCTCTATATTTTTATTAAAAAAACAATTCGCTTGTTTTTAATATTGCATTTATTAAGACAACTTTAAGTAAGATTCCATTTAAGATTTTTAAAATTTTTAAAATGACTAGATGGAAATTAAAAAAGTCCCTTAAAGTATGGATGCAAGGCCTTGACTATATTCAGACTGAAGAGTTTTTGAAATTGGAAGCATGAGACAACTAGAAAATTATTTACAATATTGATGTACACACACACACACACACACACACACACACACACACAAACACACACACACACACACACCTCACCACACACCACACACCACACATGAACACACACTCGCATGTTTAAGTTTGCATTGAGTTTAATTAAAGATAGTAGTTAGCATGAATTTATATATATATATTTTAACGAATTTATATTGTTATTAAGTATTTAATAAAAATAAAAAAATTGTTTTGTATAGAAGATTTTTAATGTGATAGTTTATTTTCTTAGCATAAGGATTAAAATGTACCACTGGAAGATACTTGTTCCCACGACACAGGGAATCCTAGTGTGGGAGCAAGGGTTTTCAATTTCTATGCATCTTATATTTTTTGGAAATAAAGATTATTGTTTATTGTTATTGTTATTGTTATTTATATATTATCTGCATATTAAAATCTCTAACCGCCTCCTTGGTACAGTGGTTGACGCGTGAGCGTAGAACCGAAGGGTCCTGGATTCGATTCCCGGTGGAGACGAAGAAAAAATATCTCGGTCTGGCAGGACACAGAAGGCTGATCACGTACTTGTCCCTAAAGAAAATCGATCAGTGAAACAGACGTATGCATAATGCATCTGCCCCTTACCCCACTTGGGGACACGGGACTTCACTTTTATATTAAAATCTCTACTATATACAGAGTGTAATCGTTAAGTGTGCACAGGCGATTATTCCGTTACTATTGCAGATATCAAAAAAATTAATACTTAAATCGAAAGCTCTTTACCTAATGAGTTAAATGACAACAATAACTTTTTAAAAATAAAACGGGAAATATCCAGAAATTTTACACCAAACACTCCCGCGTATTTCCAAACTATACATAGCCAGAACGCAACCATAGGAAACTGCTCGTGTATACTTTGTAATGCTGTTTTTAAGTTTGTTATTACAATATATACACGAATTGTGCGTACTGATCGTGTATACTTTGTAACGCGTATGCTTACTTCTACGTTCCAATCTATACACGATCAGTACGCAAAATATGTATAACTAAATATAGCTACTACACCACTTACGGTTGAGCGAAATAATAAATATACATATAGGCAATCAAAGACTTGTATACAGCTATATCTATCTACTTTTATTCTTCTTGATTGATTAAGTAAAATATGGAATAATATTAATATTATTAGGTAAGCTTAGAAAAATAAATAGGTAACAGATGTTACCTATGGGTTAGGTTAGGTTCGTGGGCTCCGTTGCCTCGCAACCGTCTTCTTCTGGACTTATTAGATCTTACATTTTAGCACTATTGTCAATTGTAAGTCGTGCAGTATAGTCGGGAACGAAGACACAAGCATCCTCGATACAAAAAATATACGATCAGTTCGCAACATTCTATACACAATACACATATATTTTAATAATAGATTTCAAAACAGCAATACAATAATATAAACGCGAGCAATGGAAAGACGCCGCGCTTACTCCGAAACATACACGATTAGTCCGCATGCGTACTGGCGCTGTATATTTTGGAGCGCTATTCTTACTTACTTCACTACAAAGTATACGCGAGTATTTGCGTACTGCTGTTGTATAGATTGGAAGAAATTTGTAAAAAAGTTATTTCCAATTTATACGTGATTAGTTTCACACCGTTGCGTACTGGCCTTGTATAGTTTGGAAAGACGCAACACTCCCATACATTTAGTATGAGATATGACTATCCTAAACATGTAATATGAAAAATGTTGGTTCTTTTTTTGAATTTCTGTTTGAATTACTTCGCAAATTTTAATAAAAATTCATTTAGAAACTGTTAACAGAGCTCGATGTGGACTACAATGGTATTCCAAAACGAGAACGTCACTTCGAACATTTGCTTTGAACACAAAATGTATGGAAAATTCAATGTATGGGAGTGTTTAATGTGACTTTTTGGATATTTCCCGTTTTATTTTTTAAATGTTATTATTGTCATTTTACTCATTAGGTAAAGGGCTTTCGATGTCAGTATAAAGCTTTTTGATATCTGCAATAGTTACGGAATAATCGCCTGTGCACACTTAACGATTACACCCTGTATAGTAAAATAGTCAGGATAATATAGATACATTACATAGAGATGTAACTCAGTATAGATATAGTTTTCAAATGGTAGTTTTTCTAGGAATTTAGGAAATTAATTCAGTAAATCAGGGTTTACCTTTTACAGATTCTCACAGATTCGTTACCTATTTGTAATATTTGTATTATAAAAGATAAATTAACTCTTTAATGTTTAGATCGTTCAATTAAGTTCCAACGCAAAAAGTTAGCAACCTTTGACAAAATAAAGGTTGTACTCTTTCTCAGAATTTCCGTATTATATATATATTCATAATAATTTATAAAATCATTCGTACTTGACACGTCTCGTATCTCTTGAGTTTCATTTAAAAACATTAATATTATGAAATAAAAAATGAATTACTAAAACCTGGGTTTAAAAAAACATGCAATTAGGGGAGACCGGGTTTGGTTGTCTCACGGGTTGTTTGTCACAG
>CAJQZN010017742.1:0-16479 GCA_907164685.1 Colias eurytheme | reverse complement strand
TGTGGTTTAATTGTTATTAAATAAACAAAAATAATAATTAATAAATATTTATTAAAAAAAAATAATGAGGCGTGCACTTTTGGATTTTCCAAATTATTTTATATTATGCAGTGAAGCTTCTTATAAAAGCACTTTTGAATCGTCATAACATTTTTTAACATTTACCACTATTTATACTAGTACTACTATGTTATGCGAAAAATCATGCGAAATATCAAATCAATCATCATCATCATCAAATATTTATTTATGATTTAATAAAAATGTTTAATACCATCGAGAGTTTTCAGTCGTTTTCCGGGACGTCGGTTAAAATAAACATAATATTGTAACGTATATCATTTATATGCAACATTTATATTATAACATAGCTGTACTTTTCTATCTAAACTACTGCAAAATTATGGTGATAGTAATTACTCACGAATCGAACATCAATAATTAATATATACATACCTACTACATTACAAGTTCAAATAATAATCAAATGTCAATAGAATTTCAAACTATTTTGAATATACGTAAAACGATTTTTAAATTACAAATTAGTCACAATAATCCCAAACTCATTATATTCTTTAATTAGTATAGAAACAGTTCACAGGCAGAACTAATAAAATACACACTTAACATTTTTAAACGATAAACGTAACAATTAGTTCGGATCTCAAATTCACGTTCAGAAATAGAGCAAGAAATCTAGCCAGTTAAATTGTCATTTATATCTGTTAACTGTGTGCGAATTGTTAAATTGTACTCACACAGATATCGTTTCAAAGTGCGGAATAGACGTTTCCGTAATTTTTGTATTTTTTTTAAACTGAATATTTATCTGTGACTAGCTGTGCGCTTTCACCTGTGGACGCGGGCAAAATCAAGTATTTTAATAGCTCATGTGTGATTCTGATATATATATCCTATACTAGATTTCCGCCCGCGGCTTCGCCCGCGTTTTCAAAGAAAGAAGCGCATAAATCCCGTTCGTCTGGGATTTTCGGGATTAAAAGTAACCTATGTCTTATTTCGGGTTTTCAGCGACGGGCCAAATGTTATTGTAATCGGTTCAGTAGTTTTTTAGTGAAAGAGTAATAAACATATAGAAATCAATATGAATTATATTCATAAAGTTCGGCATTTATAATATTATAGTACAATGGAAAGCAGCCCTTCTGTGGGAAAGTAGACTGATGATGATACATTTCTAATATGAAAGATCGGGGTTTTTGACCTAGACCATTGTGTTGGGGTTTCAACTATAAGGCTCTGTGTATATTTTACCTAAAAGTTAAAAGACCTTTGGACAAAAGTACACGCTATCTTTTGTATTTGTTACCTTTTGAAGACAGAGATGCCACACTAATTGAAAAAGTAATAGAAAAAATCTTTATTGAAAAAGTTTTAAAATAATACAGTTAAAATTTAGGGAAATTAAAGCCTGTGTTAGTTCAAAACTGTGTTACAGGATTTAGAATCCCCTCACAATTTTAGTAGATTGGTTGCCTTTTTCAACTTAAATAATTTTACAATTGAAACAAAAGATTGCATGTATGTTTAAATTTATGAATGTTTCTTTTTTATGTTAGTAAAAGCTGGACCTAAGTCAAAATATAATATATAGATATAGCATTAAAAAAAAAAGATGTAATTTTTTCGCTGGTTTTTCACGTATTATCAATATTTTCAATAATAATAATTAGACGAGTATGAAACCTTTATGTGTATTTCAATTAAAATTCCTTGATTGGAATACGCGACAAGCACACACAAGAAGACATCATGAAAGTTGGATAATAATACATTATCCCATAAACCCATATTTACTATCGTTTATTTGAAACAACAATATTATTCAATAGACATTTAGTCGAATAGTTTCACAACACTGCAAAACGCTCAATAAATTTAAACCAGATTTAGACGCCTTGTGGTTATTGTTCAAATAATTTGAATTCGCACTTGTAAGTAGAATAGTTCAATAGTTTGGTAATGCCACAGATAATATAATATCATACTGGTAACACTTAAATAGTAACTGTTTCGTAATCTGTGGTAAATGGTAATGTACTGCTATACAATATTCGAGTAAATATATTATGTTTGTTTATTTGGAATGATATGGTTTCTGTTATATTGTGTGGCATTATTGACATGATCAATTTGATATTTGTGGTTTTTAACGATACATTTTACGTAAAGGCTACTGACTGTATACATAAATAAATTTATGATTTTCTGTAAGAAAATATTGTATTTCTATAATTGAAAGAAACGTTTTCCCCAAACGATGTTTTAATAAAATATGAAGTAAAGTTTTTGAAAGCTTTTGAATCGTCATTTCAGATAAAACGCGTAAGGAAGTCTGTCCTATTTTACTTTTGCAGATAAGGACAAAGTTGACAGACATTCGTGTCGTTAACTTGAAGGCATTTTGGCGCTCTTTCTGCAAAAAAATAAATTAAACGACGAAAAGGGGTCTGGCATTTGGGTCCCTCAATTCATCTATTAATCGAGTGAATCGTGATATCGAGGGGCTATGAACTATTTAATCGAGATAAAAAAGGTTTTGTTGGTACAAATGTTGCTTGTAAATTTTGCACAAAATAACTGGATTCCGAGGTTTTACCTTGTATTTTCTCCTTCTTGTATATGTTTAAGGTATTGTCTACTCACACTAAATGCTATTAAATACTCACTTATTAATTTTTAGAGCCATTTCATTAAAACGAATTCATTGTTTTGTCGAACAATAATTATTAACAGCGTTATGCCAATAAAGTTTTAAATTTAATTCAACCCATAACTGCTAAATAAACGAAACAGGCTTAAAAGCCTCGTGAAAGCGAAATAAAACAATGTTGTGATACACTTAACAACCTTAATGGTCTGTAAGTGTATGTAGTTTATAAACAATGCTCCCAACTTTCAGTGACGTTTGTAAGTGGGACTGTTCTCGATGGCTCCTAAATGGACTCTGTTCTTCTTTATTTGTCCGTATTATATCTTGATATAAAGAAGCTAATGGGGTCTCTTCACAATGGGCAGCGTTGGCCCAACTGCTTAAACTCGATTAAATGCATAAACATCTACCAGTGACGGCAGAACATAGACAAATAGGCCCTCTACAGTCTACACTCTACACTCACCCAATGCTGCACATTATGAAGAGGGTCTATCACATGGTAAGGTTTTTGTCAAATAAGGCTCGGTAATCTTCGAAAGCTACCTTTTACTTGACAATGGGAAATAGTAATACCATACGGAGAAAAAGGTATTTCTTTTCCATATTGACTCGTAATTTCCTGAAATATGGGAAGCTAATTGCGGAAGACATGGGTAACTTTTTGAGGTATGGTTTTCTCACAATATTTCCTCGTATTTATAAAAATACGAGGAAAATATAATTTTATAAATAGATGAATAATCATCTATTTATTAAATTATCTTTTATATATGATGTTCCTACAGGAAACGATTCAAAGTAAATCTATGTATTTAGAATTTATTTATAATAATAATAATATGAAAAAGAATATGTGTATGTTTGGATGTCAATGTAGAGCAAGACCATTTATTACCTGTCTCTAAAAATTTTACATACAGATTCGATCGGTGGCTATCATACAAACATTCATGTTAACAACAACAGTAGTAGTATTTATTATATATTTTATGTGAAATAAAGTTAAATAAAGACTGACGACAAAAAAGAATCTCTAGAAATAGCATAATGCCTTATTTAAAATCTAACCATGCAAGCTGTTTAAAACAATACAGTCGCCTTTTAAGTTGCCGTAAATTTAAAGTGCGGAGTAAACACTATTTTAAAATTAAGATTGTAGTATTTTATTTTCAAGTGCGAACGCTAGACGGTGTCTAATTAATTATTCATTTATTTAATGACACGAAAAAACACTCTAAAAGGGTCAATATTAGTTGCGTGTTTTATTTAAACGCTTTAAATTTTTAAACGTATGTGTTGTGGACTCTATTTAGTTTGTGTTCTAGTTTCTGAGAATTAATATTTTGAAATGAGTAATAGTTTAGAAAAAAATATATAATTAATTATGTATCTGTTTAATCTATAATCTCTATTATCTTATATATAAAAATGAATCGCAAAATGTGTTGGTAAGCGCATAATTCGAGAACGGCTGAACCGATTTCGATAATTCTTTTTTTATTATATTCCTTGAAGTACGAGGATGGTTTTTATGTAGAGAAAACGTAAATATATACCACGGGCGAAGCCGGGGCGGACCGCTAGTCTTCTTATATATAAAAATGAATCGCAAAATGTGTTGGTAAGCGCATAACTCGAGAACGGCTGAACCGATATCGATAATTCTTTTTTTATTATATTCCTTGAAGTACGAGGATGGTTCTTATGTAGAGAAAACGTAAATATGTACCACGGGCGAAGCCGGGGCGGACCGCTAGTAATATATAAAGATCTATATTTTCCTTGGTATCAAGCGCGAACGGCTGGACCAATTTGATAATTCTTTTTTGTCGGGAGAACAATCTTTTGAATATTAAACTTAGGAAATTTGCGCTAAAGACAATTAATTAGCTTACATAAAATTAACATCTAAGGGCTAAAAAAAACTTTGCTTGAAGACAGGACTGTGTACAGCTTGTACTAAATTAGAGATGGTAAAATAAAATCTAATTAATAGGTACTTTTTCAAGCCGATATTTTGAATTATTATTGCGAGCGTGTTTACTGACAGGTGTTTCGTTTTATAAGTAAAAAATTCCACAACGTAACGCTTGAACGAACGAACGAAATACAGCAATATACATGTTATAAATAGGTATAAAAGTTAAAAGTATTAAAGAAATATTTTTTTCTATATAATCAAAAAGAAACAATACTTTGATGTAGCTACTTTTATTCTATAGAAGAGATTATCCAATGAATCCATCGTGCATATTATATCCTACCCTCATTAATAATTTATTCTCGAAGTTTCGAAGGAATAATACTTTCGCGGATGTTTTTCGATCGTTTTATGTTATGAGTACGGTCAGCATCAAAAGTCGTTGAACATATTTGAATTTTCAAATTACCTACAGCCTTTGAAATATTACGAAAAGGTTATTCTGAAATTTTACTTTACGTATGTTTTAATTTAAGTAGGTATGTAGTATATGTACATGTTTAATTGAAGCATGTGGATTTACAATCCTTCTAATATTATAAATGCGAAAGTTCGTGAGGATGTGTATGTGTGTGTTTGTTACTCTTACACGCAAGCACTACTGAACCGAATAAAATTAAATTTAGCACACGTATAGAGGGTAACTTGGATTAACACATAGGTTTTATCCCGGAAACCCCATGAGAACGGGAACTATGCGGGTTTTTCTCTGAATACCCAGGCGAAGCCGCGGGTGGAAAGCTAGTATATAATTTGTTGACTTTCTTTTTTAATTTTTTGATTGTTTTGATATGATGTACAAATTCGTTCGTGCTTTATCACGCTGTTCCTATCTTATTATTAATTTTTACAGAAGCGTTTCAATTAATATTATCAATTGATAAAAAATAATTTATCAGAGGAATGTCAATAATCTAATATAATATTCATACGAATCAATATAATCGCATGGATATTAAAAGTATGTTTCTTTTTGGTATTGTTATTATTGTTAAAACAAAACAATTAAGTTTATCTAATTATATTTTTTTTGTCGCTACAAGTTCCAAAATTATAGAGAAAAGGTATTTCGTTGTTAACACATTTATCTCAAAAGGTATTCGTTTTATCATTGTTTAACCACTAGCTATTGCCTGCAGCTTCGCCTGCATGGATAAGATACATTTTCATGGCACAAAATTTCTCGCAATATTTTATCCCCTTGGGGGTAGATTTATCAAAATCATTTCTTAGCGGAAGCCTACGTCCTAATATCTTAATATCTACCTGCATGTCAAATTTCAGCCCGATCGGCCAGCGGCTTGAGCTGTGAGAGCCTGTTATTAACTGAATAAGTATTTTTTGTTAATTTACTGATGTAACACCACGCTTACCACTAAGTAAATTTAAAATTTAATTAAATTACCATCCATTTATTACACATAAATATTTAGATATTTGGATTACCACATCCGCTGTGTTAGTATCTAATAGACTGTTTAACAAAGATTAATTCCTTTGTAATTTGTTCTTAGTGGCTTGAGATTATTTTTACAACTTTTCAACGGAAGTCAGATATTTCAAAAGTTAAAAATATAGTCATGTAAAAATATACTTTAGTGTTTATATTAAATTTTTAACATCATGATCAAAATAAAGTTTCAATTCACGCAATTAGCTCTGTTTTAATATGTTATGAAAAGCAATGTTTTTAAAATCTTTTCTAATGTACCTACCTACCCCATTACCCAATAATGTTATAAATGTAGGTAATACAACTATCGAATTGGGAAAATGTAATCTTACTCTGTTTTATGTATACTTAGATAAATAAATAACTCCATGTTAAACTTGAACTAAAATGAGATATCGTCCTAAAAGTTACATTAAAAGTTCGTAGAATTTTTCTTTGTAATATTCTAAAAGGGGTCTCATCTTCTTGTAATGAAAAGGTAGAGCTACTTCATAATTGTTATTTTTACATTATCTACTATAATGAGTAGATTTCCATTGATGTTTTGTTATAATCAAACTGTTTCCATGAAATCGTTGATAACTAAAGAAGGATTAACACAGATTTGAATTAACATTTATTGTTTTTTTATTATATAAAAATGAATTGCAAAATGTGTTGGTAAGCGCATAACTCGAGAACGGCTGAACCGATTTCGATAATTCTTTTTTTATTATATTCCTTGAAGTACGAGGATGGTTCTTATGTAGAGAAAACGTAAACATGTATCACGGGCGAAGCCGGGGCGGACCGCTAGTTGTTTATATTTTCAAATTATTATAGAAAATCTGTACTGGTTAGGGAGCCAGGTGCAAATTTGGTTCATTATTTCCTCTCAAGAGATAATTCGTCAGACGCATGAGAGTATAGTATTATAAAGCCTCGTGAACGTCAGCTGGCGCTCGGTTGGGGGGGTGAGCGGTTGTAGCCTCCCACGCACATAGGAAAAAAAATACATTCATTCATTCATTTCCTCTCAGCTAAAAATTTGTCAAATTGTAGCTAACCCAATATCTCAACGAAAAAAAATAGTCAGCTGGTTACAACATGGTGTATTATACGTCAGCTGGTGTCTCGAACATGAAAGTTAAATTTAAAGAAAAATTTATTTTCCGTTATTTCCTCTCAAACAAAAATTTACCTGATGATAGCTTATATGTAACTGTGGATAAATATATATGTCAGCTGGCTGTATCTTGGTGGAAAAACCGTCAGCTGATACGGGAGGCTACAACCGCTCTTCCCCCCAATCGAGCTCCAGCTGACGTTCACGAGGCTTCATAATACTATACTTTGATGCATTTTACTAATTACCGCTTGAGAGGAACTTGGTCATAAAATCTGCTGCTGGCTCCCGGACCATATCCTACTAACATTATAAATATGGAAGTTTTTGAGGATGGATGGATGGATGTTTGTTACTCTCACATATAGGTACTTAATCCCACAGGAACTATGCGGGATTTTCTTTGAAAACGCGGCTGAAGTCGCGGGCGGAAATATAATTGGAATATGAAAATGATGATATACGCAAGGAAAATTTGAAAAATAGCTTCTTACTATGCACGGAAAGAGAAATTTTTATTTATTTTCAATAAATAATTACAATTAACTATTAGAAACAAAGAAACTACCCACCTCATTTAAACTTCAATTAATATTTAACAACCAATTAGGATTTATCAAAACATTGTATCTGTTTCTACATTACGTCAGTGAAACCAAGCGGACAGCTGCTTTTTTAAGTGACATTAATTTTGCGTTAACAGCTGACGGCAGACGTCACAAGGATGACGCCACAGATTAAAAAATGAAGTCATAGATAATCATTTGAATCTGATGTTGAGATATATTACGTAATGGGTAATGTACATAGTTTACGCACTTGAGATGTGATATTTGAATGTAATCTAACAGGTATTTTTGATTTCTGCTGGATATACAATTTTGGTAGACGGGAGAACTCCAACTTTAGGATTAAGTGCGTTTTTTACAAGTAAAATGCATCCTATCATCCTATCCGTAAGAGACAATAGAACATAATATGTTTTATTTATTACTACTACTACCTGTAGCTAGTAATCTCTCAAGAACTTTTTTTAACGAAAGTAATGGTTTTTAATAGAGAATCTTAATTTTCGAGACACATTATCCAAATAAGATAACATACACAATACAATACAACAGAAATCGTTAAATATTTGTACATGCAATATAAACATGTCGATTCTGCTTTCTCAACTGTCTTATGTTCTATTGGTTAATATCGGGGAACGTAAGCAAATCTCATGTGGTTTAAATTTAGCTGTTTGATGCATGATGGTAATGTGTGTATATGAGGAATTGCGTATATATTCTCAAGGTTGGGTTTAACCAGAACGATAACGATAAAATTTTGAGTAATCATATCTTGTCTTCAGTTTTAAAACGGTGTTTGGTTTATCTATAGAAACAGTTTTAGAATGGTCTTTGGTTTATCAGTTATACTCATATTATAAAAAAGAGTTTGTTTGCTTGAATGCGATAATATCAGCAACCATGGGTTCGATTTGAAATTTCATTTCAGTGTTAGATAGTCTATATTATACTTATATAAATATTAATAATTGGAGCGGACTTGGGGCGGACCAATTTTAAAAATAATTGGCGGTGTTGGTCTTAATACGTCATAAACGTAAAACCACAGATTATATCAAGTAGTTACTATGTACGTAAAACTCTTCCAGGAAGTTTTTATCTAACTGTGTGAGATTTATATATCTACTATTTTTATGATACGTTAAGTACAAATCAGTTCTTACAGTCATTTTATTGGTAATGTTTATGAGGTCCATTATTTATCAGTCATAAAAAAGCTATTAAATTAATGTATGTGATATGGTGCTTCGTCAACTACTAAGAGCTAATGAATATATGCTGTAGTTATGTAGTAATTATTCAATAATCGGTGTCTGTATTATGCAAATACTGAATAGTAGATAATAATATTAGCACTAGATATCCCCTAATATGGGTATAATTTTCTGCATTTTATTATTATCAGACTTTCCTTTTTGTTTGTTTATAGGTGGTTAATATTTTATGCTTTCCTTCCCGACAAATTTATTGCACTTGGAAATACAATATTCGATAAATTAAGTTAGATTCGATTAGATCAATTGTCAGCAGCTCCTAGAAAATAGTTTAGTATTACGAGTCCTAGAAAACATTTAAAATGTAGTATAAGTCTGTACTATTAACTATTCTGTGGTATAAGTTCGTTACATTTAAAATTAAGTTATGTTTAAAAAAAGCAATTGAACTCATTTATAACATTTAAATGTAATGGTTGTTTTATAGCTCATCTGTTATTTGTATGTCTATTTGAGTTTTAGAAACTCCAATTATGGTAACGATATAACGCGAGGTAAAGTTTCGAGTTTTAGAAATAAAAGAAAGCTCTTTCCAAAGTTTTCTTTATTTAAGTTGCAGTTGAACGAGATTTGAAGTATAGCAATTACTTCAAGTGTGCGGTTGTATATATTTTTATATTCGTATTACGTGCATCTTTACTTGAGAAATATTTTCTAAAATACGAAGCTACTGTTTAAAGGTAGGAAAATGATTAATTAATTGAGCTACAGTGTTATATAATACTAGATGCGCTCCGCGGTTTCACCCGCATGGCTCTGCTTCTGTTGGTCTTAGCGTGATGATATAATATAGCCTATAGCCTTTCTCGATATTATGGGCTATGCAACACCGAAAGAATTTTCCAAATCGGACCAGTAGTTCTTGAGATTAGCGCGTTCAAACAAACAAACAAACTCTTCAGCTTTATAATATTAGTATAGATTTACTTGATTCGTTTCACATAACTACTCTATGTTCGTTAATGTTCTTCCAGAAGTCTTTGTTCTTTGAAGTGAGTTGAAAAGGTAAAATATCTATGACATCTAGATACAACTAATAAATTTTTGTTTAAATTTCGGTCACTATATCAAAAACAATTTGTATGTGTGCGCTTACGCATAATATATACAAGCACTTACCATTAAACTTCGCAAACCAAATCGGTATGAGATAATAAATCGTACAAGTGAGATCAAATAAAAAAAGTCTACAAACATACGCAAAACCTGTTATAAAACTACCAAATCATTCATAAACAAGTTTAAAAATTAAAACAAATTACGCCTAATAATGCGATGATTAAATATTATCACGGTTCTTGTTAATTGATCAATATTTACAATAGATTCTGCTTTTATTTCGTGTAATGCTAGCGAATGTGTGTTCAATTATATAACGCTCTGAGATAATCGCGATCTCGGAACATTATACCGCAGTGTAAAAGGCTTTAAATTATTATAATATGTACTATATAAATAATTATGGAATAATAAACATAAGACCTCATTAGAGAAAACATATAGCAGTATTTTAATTTTATTCGTCAGGTACCTATGTTTAAAATTGTAATTATATATTTTTTTTATTTTATACCAAACCTAATGCAATCAATTCTCTAAAAGTTCTTTTTATTAGTGTTGAATGATAAAAAATAAAAATATAGATTTGTATTATTGCGAGTGTCTAAAATAGTTATTGTGTTTTAATAAACCTTAAATATATCTTGTTTAATTCACTCCTTATAATAGAATAGATACAATAAATAATAAAACAATGGAAACTATCTTCAAATAGTTTCAACCATGAAGACTTAAGTAAACCTATATATGAAATAGTTTAAAACATACATTAATTAAAAGGTAACTATGGAAATTTTCGAAACAAGAAACTTACTTGTATATATACAAAGACGTAGTTTTTTCTTACCTTCGTAATGCGTAAGCCGTAAGGTCATATCTTCACCTGCAAGCAATACAAAGTTTGTTATTACGATATCTATTCAAAATTCGTATATTCGTGTCTTGTTAATAATCTTATCTATTTAATCTTAAGCTTATCAGTATTCTATTTGAAATAATGTTGGAATTAGGATGTTTTCTTGTTTTTTAATAAAAAGTTTTAATCATTTTGTTTTTGAATAAAAAATGTTGATCGTGTCTATTAAATAACGACGTAAATAACATATTGTGACATCAATAGAAGGAAAAATGAACATCAAATTTCACAATAACAATATTAGTATAGATAAGATAAACGAGATAAACATAATTTAGGAATTCCCTGAAGTTACAAATTAACCGATAAATAGTGAGTTATTAGTGGCTAGTTAAAACTAGCATCAGTATTATTAATATTTTAAACGAGTAAATAAAATGAAAAAAATTAAAACAATGAAACAAAAATTTAAAGACATGTCCATTGTCCATGCTCGAACTGCTAATTTGTTGACTGAAGAGTGAAGACCGAGACCCAAACAATTGAGTTGATTCTCCACTGCCCAATTAAAACTATTTATGTGATTTATTGTCATCCCGATACACATTTTGAATTGAAATTCAAAATAGAGTTGTTCGTATAATGTGTTTCCTAAATGTAAATATGCATATGTGTACCTTCTTGAAACAAAATAACATAATTTGTTTTGACTCAACACCTTATAAGTCAGTGTTATTAAAACCTGAAACAAAAGCTCCTGAAGCAGCTATAAATTTCTCCCGCCAGCAAATTCCATATCCTCGACCATCACATCAAAGTATGGACTCTCAAATGCTCTTAACGAAGTGTAACCTTTATAAAGAACTTTGGCCTACTTCTGCGTATCACATTACGTGGGGACAATCATTTTAGTGCCATTCAATCAATGCGAAATGATAAGTGGTTTGTTGTGGCTTCGATGCTCGTAATCGTTATGAATTTCAATTGTTTTGTGTTTGTAATCAAGACTTTTTTTGTAGAATTATAAGCAGTGAAACTATTTTGAAGAATACAGTAAACCGACTTCAAAAATAACATGATAATATTAAAATCTATAGCTATAGATAATATTATGTGTTTATGATTGAGTTAAATTGATTTGCTTCTTTTCTTAAATAAGTAAAATCAACATAAAAATACACATAGGACCATAGCATCCTTTTTTAAGTTGCGTAAAAATGATGAATAAACATTCATGTAACTGAAGCAAAGTTATTAAGATTAGAAGAAGCCATGTCTCAATAAGAAAACTATTCTTTCTTACATATTCCCTTTATCAACAGCAGAAGATAGTTATCACGTTTGCACTCAATTCTATTCAGATGTAAGATCTTCAAGTATTCGGGATTCGATTTCACTGTCTGTGTTGATTTTTGTTCTATTTACACTCGGTTAGGTTACAGACGAGTAACAAATATGTACTTTAAGCTAGCTTTCTTGTGTAAGAAAGAAATTAATACGGGGAATAAGAAAGGTCATTTCTTAGTTGGAGTCCTTATACAAGCACGCAAGCATTAGAAGTTAGTATTATTGCGTTTAGATGCCTGTGGGTCTTGTATGATCTATTTTCTATAGTATTATATTGCATTTAGACTTATAACATTATTTAGATCTCAACAGAACCATGAGATACAATCTAATTTTTCGAAATAAATTCTACTTCGTGAAATTCAGTTTACTTTTTCGACATTTTAAAAATAGCATATCCTTTTTTACGCTTCACGTTACATCGTTTTGAATTTCCGTAGTCATTATTACGCTTTTCAAGAAAATGATTCCCTATTCGTTGAAAATATTATGAAGAACTTGCTAGAGATAATAATGTAACTATTTCCTAAAGTGGTTCAGTATTTTATAATAACTCTTTATCTGGCACCTAGAAGCGAAGCTTTTAAGCCGACTTCGTTATTTATTAAAAGGGCGTTAACGGAAATTGTTCTTGATAATGCTTTTTAGCTTACTCTTGTATTCACAAGTTTATTCTCGCGTTAAGCCAGAAATGAAGGGCAAATTGACCGTAGTGTTTAGTTTGTTATGAAATTTAGAAGGTAAATGTTGGTCTAATTATGTTGAGACAATCCAGTAAGTTTTAGTGGTTTTTATGTGGATGTTATGGATAAATACACATAATATATATATATTAATATCCAAAAACTAAACTAAACTTAAAACTATAAAGATTCTAGTATATGTTGTTATGTATTCTATGTGTTCTAGTAGTTGTGTCACTTTATTTCGTCTAAGTACCTACTACAAGTAGTGATCGATTTCCTATTCCTTGAAATAACCTCAAAATAATATAAACTGTCACTTCAATAAACTTGTATTTCTGTGATTTATGAAATGTGTGTTTCACATTTCTTATTTGTGACATTTCTTCTGATATTTTCTATTCCATTTCAGAGATGAAATATCTTTTCTTCTCATTATATTATTTTATAAACCAACGTTATTATTTACGTTTACATAATGCATACTACATAATACAAAATTCTCAATTAGCAAAAAATGAGTCGATGAAAAGGGACCGTTACTTTCGTTCACACAAAAAAATGCTCAATTTTAAAATGACTAAAATTCAGTTTGTTCAAGAAAATGGTTAGTTATTTTAGTAGACAAATAAAATGCAATAGTCCATTAGGAGCGGAAGGTACTGATAGCACTAAGTACTATGCTGTCATCGCCTTTATTTTGTAGTGTGGTACAAGATTTTTAGTTTGAGAATTTTTTTTCCGTATGCGTTTTTGATTTTTTTGTATTTTATTTTATATGAAAATATTGCAGGTAGTTATAAGGATAGTACAGATCGTCTTTAGCGTGTCTATTAAAATAATGATGACTCAGATTACAATTTTTCTGTTATTCAGCCTACCTCGTAGCATTCACCGTAGAAATAAGGACTGTAGCTTAGTTTAGACCCTATGTATAAAACATGGCACGAATTGGACCAGACATATAAAATTTTACTAGCTGTGCTGCGTTGTTTTGGTTTAACAATTAAAAAAAAAAACCTCCATCGCCACTTTCAACAATTCTATTTCAATTTATTTTAAGGCATGAATCAAATTTGAATAGTGCCTATAAATAAAAGCAAATACATTTATTTTCTTTATTATTTAAGTAAATATCAAGGTTCATATTTAACAAACAGAATACGAACATTGATAAACGTGAAAGTGTTTACTCGACTGGCTTTCCATAATGTTTTGAAAGTATTATTTTATAAGTTTATATAAAAATACTACGTTTCTTTCTAATGTTTATTCTATTATTTCTTAAGTTGAATATTGAAAGTTAAAAAAAAGAGTACATCTACTTATATTTCTCAAACTACCGCGTGGTTTTACCTGCAGAGCTCCACTCCTGTTGGTCTTAGCCTGATGATAAATAGCCTTAATAGCCTTCTTCGATAAATGGGCACTACACCGAAATAATTTTTCAAATCGAACCAGTAGTTCCTGAGATTAGCGCGTTCAAACAAACAAAAAATGCAATAAAATCTTCAGCTTTATAACAATATAAAAAGAAAAATAAGTAATTAGGTGTGGATATAGTATTTTTCTTCTTCTGATTCCTTAAAATTTTCCGTCAACTACCTACGTTTATTTCACACAACATGGAAGTGACTTATATAGTCAACAGAAACATATAAACTCCGTTTATATTTATTTTATTACGTAACTCTATAGGCATTTTCATAAAATTCAACGCACAAATTCACAACACGTTCCCGCATTGTAGCAGTCGTAACCACGACTCTTCCGGACATTGTAACCGTGACCGCTAACATTTTTACCCTTAGGAGCGGTTTTTTATGTACTCGTGAAATTATGTTGATTTTTGTTTGGTTGCTTTAAATAATATATAATTGGATGGTTTTGATGTTTAATTTATATCTTTTCTTGTTGTTTAGGTATAGGTAGTATAAAATTATAAAATTATAAAAGTATAAAATTATCATTACTCTTAATAAAGACTACCAAATTGTTGATATTATATCGATTTGTTTTTAATTAGAGAGCTGGTTTCACTCCGCAGATCTGTTTTTTGATGAATTAAACCATTTTTAAGTTTATTGGTTTACAATAGTTCTATTATTATGTAGCAATCATTAAAATTTTTAACAAAAAAGTTAAGTTTAAATTAAAGAAGCATAAAAAATAAAAATTTATCCTCATTCTAGTTAAATGATTGGATTAGTTCGGTTTTGTAGTAAATTTTCTGAAAATATATTAACGATTCCTCGAATTTCACCGATTTTATACCAAATCCGCTACCCACGCAATAATTATAACACCTTATTGACGTACATACCATTTAGGTTTATTCAAAATTATTTTCAATTCGAAGGGAATGTAAATAATTTTAATTATCTGGTAATTTTATTAACTAGAATATTAAATTAACGATTAATTGAATCGCTGAGACCTAGTAATGTTCATTTATTACTTTTTTATTTTTAAACCGAGATCTCACGTCTGTTATTTTCCTGTAGATATATTTAAATAATATGTCTCCAAATCCAAATGAAAATTTGGACAACCTTCATAAAAGCATTGTTCAACGTATATGTCATGACTCATGAACCAGTTGCCAAGTAGGAGCATTATTCTTAACAGCCTGTGGAATAAGATATCTCGAGCAAAATGATTTGCAGGACGTGAATAGTTATATTATGTGGACCATCCGTTATTGTAGGTACCCAAGACATTATTTGGCCAAATCATTTTAAAATTCATATACTATTGCGTATCCTATACAAACGATATGGTCAGATTCAGCTTAAAAAATGGAAATGCATAGAAAAAGGACTGATTGTCTATGCAGAAACATTATGAATGAATGCTCCTATTTATAACTTGCTCCCATGTCCTAACAGAAAAAAAAAACATAATATTTTTATATACCTTCGTTATTTACGTACAGAGTAAGACAGTATATTCATAATATTTTGTAATTTACGGCCAAACTTTCAACGCCAATATAAAGTGGTTTTACTCCTATGAAGATATCCGAACAAGACACTAAAGAAACGCTTGTAAAAAACTTTTACGAAGTCGTGTTCTTTTTAGAGCTATACTAAACTTTATGAATTTTGTATCTTGGGCAAAATTAAGATACTACAACCAGTTATAAAAAGCTGTAGGTACAAACACTTATATACAAATATCATCTTTGTACTTAAAGTCGATATTATATTTATAGTGTAAGATTTCCTGTGTATTATCTCTTTGGACTATAAAGAGCTAAATTCTATATCATTTATATTTAATAGTATGATATGATGAAATGTATAAGTATAAGTAGTCCATATTCTGATGTTGTTATTATATTTAGTAACTATTGGATAACCGTAATGAAAAATAGTTTGGAAAATCCAAAAGTGCACGCCTCATAATTTTTTTTTAATAATTATTTATTAATTATTATTTTTGTTTATTTAATAACAATTAAACCACA
>CAJQZN010017741.1:0-11190 GCA_907164685.1 Colias eurytheme | reverse complement strand
TTGCATGTTGACATACAATTTTGTAACCTATATTGCGCGTATATTTGCTCAAAATATCATAAAAGTTATTCGTTAACGTTGTGAGAGTGTATATATTTAAGCAATATATTAAAAACTAATCCATACTTAATATAAGAAACATTAATTAAAGCTCGGTCTTTCCTTTGCTGGACCTTTTTCAATCTATGTAGGTAAAATTATTATTGAAATACACATTAATATCTATAATGGAAAGATATTATTATATATATTATTTATACAGGCCACTATTTATAAAAATACTTAAAACGTTTTGTTCCATTCGTATTGAAAACATATTTGAGAGACAAGATTATATCTAATATTATGAATTTTAATAATTAATACTGAATAATGAACATTGAAAATGTCGAAAAATATGTTTAGCATTCAGAAACAAAATCAAAATCTCAATTCATTTTCGTACAGTATGAAAAGGAAAATTATGAAGTGATTTTTCACAAATGAATTTCATGTATTGAAATCCAAAATGACATTATAGAATATTTTTGAAACAATTCATATCAAATAAGATTATGATGTAAGCCTAACAAATAAGATAATAACAATGTTTTCTGTTTTCGAGGATTCCCTTTCTGTCTTCCAATATATCCGCGAATATCAAGTAATAAATCACTTAAAAACACCAAAGTCTTATTCATAAAAAATCTATAAAGTGATTTTACGAGCATCGTAGATGGTGGAAAAAATGACGGGCCTTTTATTGGACTGTAAATATCTATAGGAGCGAATAATAGAATGAAAACTAGAGCAAGCCTTGATGTCGCGATGCTGACGTCTCATCTGAATAATGTAATAAATATTGATTGCATTATGGGAATTCGGAACTGCGAAATTTTATCCAGAAATAAAAGTATTTCTTTAAGATTTTCTCGGTCTGAAATAGTCGGTTCAATGAGGAATTATACGTTGAATCTCGAGATATTCATGCTCCGTTAGAAGAGCTTCATTAACAAATGAATACGTTACGTATTATAGACAGTGTACACGTTGATTTAATATGCAAGCTTCTTAAAAAATCCTTAATTTTATCACATATATTTCGCTTACATGCCAAACTAATAATCCTGCTATCATAAAAATGTTTATATGTATTAGACAATATCTGAGGAATCCTATAACATTAAATTAGGTCACTATCTATATAGGAGTAAGCAATGAATATGACGTCTATAATTTTTGTCTGTTTAATCTTGCCGGATTAAATTTTCAACCACCGGTTCAAAATCATCTTTCAAGTAGGTATGCCGTAGTTTGCATCAAAAGTACAAAAGCACATCAAAGGAGTCTTGCCTTTGAACCTCTCATTAGTCCAAATAGTTTTTTCATTCGTCTGACTTAAACGTAAATTGGAATCACGCTATCATTTTGCAATTTCTTACGTGAGAAAAGTAAGTGTTATTGGCAGCCGTCAGGATGATGAATGATGTGTCCACGATTCGAGTGAAGGGAACTCACCCTTGGGGGCTATTCGATATCGCAAACCTGTTTGGAACCGGTCAAAGTCAGGAATTTCATAAAACAGCCTCTCGAGAGGACAAATTGCTTTCACGTCTGTTGTAAAGATTTATTATTACATCTGATCTTACACGGGGGAACGGCGGGATTGTATTTTGTTTCTAATGTATGTTTCTTTAAAACAAAATACATTCTTACGCACAATGGGACACTCTTGGGCCCTTATATTCCAGTGAAAAAGTTGTTTTCAATACCACATTTATTCCATTTAAATAAAACATTATCCAGTTTAAAATGTAGATATTTATATAGCTGAATAAGCACAGATACCGCGTTAAGTCAATGTAATTATAACTCAGCAAAGACATGCCAAACCGCTAAATACGTTTGACCAACCACAAATCCTTATTCGAGAAAATAATTTGAAACACTAGTTCACCAGGCTATTAAACTCTCAAATAACTTTAAATGGTTAGATGGTTTAATGTAAAGTGCTAAAAGTGTTTAAGATTTATCGTGTTAAAAGTATTTGAAGAAAATTAACATATTTTGTATCATGAACGAAAACGTTCAATATCAATTTGGTATTGTAATTGTTTTAATATTGTAGCTATAAACAACATACAATTAAACAAATAATAGTCGTGTAAGATTTTACAATGGTTTCATTAAGTGTTAAAATATATACTCGTATTTATTCACAACAAATTGCATGAGTTGCTGTCCAAAACAGAATTAAAATTGTAAATTGTTAAATAATGAAAGACCAAAAATAATTTCGTGTTTAAAATACCTACGTAATTTATTCTGAAAATTAAATAAGCCTTGAACAATAATAACAGCTGTTGAGTCGCAGCAAGAAAAATAAAAGCCCAGTATAAATTAAACAATTTTATAAGAACGCTTCATATTTCTTAAGGGAATTTTCAAAATGGAAAGACATCATTACTGAAACAATAGGTATTTAATTACCGGTATTTTAATTAGCACTTTAAATGTATACTGTATCTGGAAATTGAAATATTTGACACAAATGATACCCTCGATGGCAAAAGTACTGTTTTGTTATTGAACATACATCTTGACATGTGATTAAGTGTTCGTTTTTACGCTTGAAAAAATAATAAAATGTATCTTGCATCATCATCATCGGCTCATTATGTTCCCATTGCATGACATGGACGCCTCCTGTAAGGGAAAATTTTATACATTATCTTTAAAAATATATTATTATAGAAGTTAATACAAAAATGGATGCAAAACGTGAGTTCATCATTCGAGTCATGCTTTTTAGGGTTCCGTAGCCAAAATGGCAAAAACGGAACCCTTATAGTTTCGTCATGTCCGTCTGTCCGTCTGTCCGTCTGTCCGTCTGTCACAGCCGATTTACTCGGAAACTATAAGTACTACAGTGATGAAATTTGATGGGAATATGTGTTGTATGAACCGCTACAAAAATATGACACTAAATAGTAAAAAAAAGAATTGGGGGTGGGGCCCCCCATACATGTAACTGAGGGATGAAATTTTTTTTTTCGATGTACATACCCTTGTGGGGTATCAATGGAAAGGTCTTTTAAAATGATATAAAGTTTTCTAAAAAACATTTTTCTTAAAGTGAACGGTTTTTGAGATATCAGCTCTCAAAGTCGTAAAAAGTATGTCCCCCCCCCTCTATTTTTATAACTACGGGGTATAAAATTCTAAAAAAAATAGAGGTGATGCATGCTAATTAACTCTTTCAACGATTTTTGGTTTGATCAAAGTATCTCTTATAGTTTTTGAGATAGGTTGATTTAACTGTAATTTATTATATTTGCTGCTACGGAACCCTTTGTGCGCGAGCCCGACTCGCACTTGGCCGGTTTTTTGTTTAATCTTTTTCTTAAATTTATAAACAATTATCTTTTGTTCAGGAACCTAGATTACGGCTTCATAGCATTCTCTTATCCCCAGAGACGAATTTCATTCCAGTGCATTAAGATATGAAATGTCTACTTCACTGCATTGTAGTCTTTATTTTTCTTCAGACATACTACTACAAATATCTATTCATTCGTATATTTGTACAAGTAAACATTATTATAAGCCTAACAAAATATAATAACTAAGAAATATAAAGTTAATTCATGTCAAAATTAATCACGAAAATATTAATTCAGCCTTAAGAACAGTCAATGCTTACTTTTAAAATTAATGAAAGAGCTAATCCTATACAGATGAAATGTATATTTTGTAAAATCCCATCTGAATTTCTAATTCGAGACACAAAAGAGATTAGCATCGAAATATGGCTTTTGTAATCATGTACGCATATCATTTTCTGAGGGAAACCTAATTAAGTTTTATTTATTGAAACTGTCAGATCACAGTCATGATAAAAATGTTACATTAACCAAGATGATAAGAGAATCAGAGGATAATCTCTATCTCGAAATAATTGTGATCTAATTTTTTCAATTTCCATTTACAATTCCTGAATTACAAGACTTCACAATCAGACTTTGATCATCCAGGCAGTTAACCCGTGACGTGTCCTGCGCACAATAGCTTTGCCAAACGCGGCGGCATGACATTGAAGGTCATCTGTACTGACTTACAAGTGAATGTTTCCAGTATAAAAAATATTTCTCTATGCCTTAAACATTTATAATGCGTTCATTTAGCTATGTATATATTATGGAGACCAATAATGTAAGGTATATCGTGTTAAGATTTCACATCTTTTTCGGTGTTTGTCTTTACGTAAAAAAAATACAAAAACTTCTGCAAACATAATCGATTTATTTTATTATTTATAACTAGCCGCTTTCCTCGGCTTTGCTCGAGTTGAGCCCGTATAAAAAACATGGCCTATGGTTTCGTGAATAGTGTGACTAGCTAGTGAAAGAATTTTTATCGGATCAGTACTTTCGAAGATTATCCCCTACTATACAAAGTTAGAAACTTTACTTCAATATTTGTATACCTAGATAGTTAAAACATACATAACAATGTTAACCTGATAACCTATATAGGTAAACGGAGGGAGTGAACACTAGCACTATGAAAACGATTATATTTTATATTATGCAAGACTTGTTTCAGTGACGTTTTAAGAACACAGTCGGCTTAGCCCAAGCCTTCGAGATACTGAAAAGTATAGACTTAAGCCGAGACAGACTTATCGTATCGCATACGCGTCGAGCTTTGTGGATTGAGGGTCCTTTGGATCTTGCATAGGTTCTGATCCGAATAAATACGTTCTTTGAAATAGCTACACGTAAGGAAATATGTTTAGTTGAAGGGGATAGATATTTATCCGAGCCTGCAAACTTTACGCTCTTTTGTTGAATGCTCATGCACGTTACGCTCTTATATTCAATGTCAAAATATATTTGAATGTACCATTTTAGCTACATGTTTTTAAAGATTTGTTCGCTCTCTTTTTCACATTCGAAATATAATATGAAATCGCATTAACACATCCGTGGTCACAACGGCTTTTAAATTTTATTTACGTTTGTTGTCGTTGCAGATTTACACGGAATTTAAAGCGAAATGTTTAAATGCATCAAGCCTACGTGCCTAGTGCTCTAGAAAAGATAAAATTAAATTTCCATTATTTATTCTCAGTGCGTCCGTTCTATAAATCTACAACATTAAATAACTGCATGCATCGTGAATAATGTGACGTCACAATAAGACTGCAGCGCACATAAATGAAAACGAAGAAATAAGACGAAGTACGTGGAAATCGTGAATCTAATAGAAATCTATTGTTGATAACGTCCCCTTTGGAGACGGAGAATTTCTTTCTACGTATATTCACCATTTATAAAGCTTTTGAAATAAATGCTTTTGATAGTTGATTGTTTATTTTTTAAGCAATGGAATTCTATCAAATTAAATTGTAGGCTTTTGTGTATTAAAAATAAAATTTGACTTAGTGTTCACGCTACGTAGTTTCTGTAATATTTTGTCTATGTTACTTGAAAAGTAAATTGCAAAAAAACGGATAAAGCATGTACTTGTTATTTTGTTTTCTAATCTGACGATTTGAAGAAAATTCTTTTACAAATATAATATCTTACTAAGAATGAAATTTGGTGCTGAATAAACATGAATTTCTTTGAACCCGTTACAATTATCTTTATTTTACTTACATTCACACGATTTTTATCTCGGCTATAAGTGCGGAATATTCAGCGTCAGAACTGTAGTGATGTAGGAAAAAGAAAAAAAGTAATATTCATGGAACACTGAGTTCTGCTTATAAAAAGCGATAATGTAAAATGTAATTATACCCAGTTCTCTCTTGGGATGGACGTTATATCTGACTTGATATGCTGCTATGTATATATCTAACTACGTATTTGAGTCTAACTGGTATAAATTTAAAATTTTGTATTATTTTTATATTAAGATACAAGAGAGACTCCATCAGTGAAACAGGTTTATATAATGCATCTGCCCGTCTTAACGCGTATTGAGGCTTTGTTAATAAAAAAACTGAAGTTATTACGGGCGCGTTTAAAGGATAAGAATAAGGATGTAATATACATGAACATTTTAACCTTACTGTTGCAGTTCGTGATGGTATTCCTTTTGAAACAGTGCAAATGAAGTTTAAATACTTTTCTTATTGTTTAAATAATTATAAAAGTCATATTTTTTAAAACAGAAGTTTAACATCGAATGATCTACTTTTTTGCTACGGGCGCTACCATATTTATGAAACTTCTACTTTTTAAAGTGTTCTCGAAAACACATAAATATTAAGAAGGAAATAAATATTATCGTCAATCTTAATGATAATAAAACGGTAATTTCTTAATTGCCGATCCACTGAACATTTCGGACTGTCTGCACAAAATTTGCTACATTGTTAAGTCAAAACAAAAGATCGATCAAATATTTATCTTAGCAGAAAACAATCGGAAACCCCTTTCGAACTTCGTCATCGGTTTCCATTATCTTAATGACGTCACGGTAAAGTTTTATTTGTAAGACAAACAAGCCATGAGTCGAGTTAATAAATCTGCTTTCATTGTATTTAGTTTTGCCGAGCCCATTGTGCGGGATTCGTTACTAATATGATTACTATATTTGCGATGGCGAACGTTCGTGCGAATAACGCAAAATATTCACGTATATTTTTTAGGAATTAGATTATTGGTTTGATAGACGGCATGTTTGTGTAATTTGAACATGTTGTGAAAAATTCAGTGGAAATTTAGAACGCTGATGATTTATTACAATTGGTATTACTGAAAACTAAATCTGATATCCTTTCACATAAATAATATACGAAGTACAATCATAAATTGTGTATCTGTATAAGAACTTTGAATTAAAAGATAGGTTTAATTACTTCAACGAATTATCTATAATCCAAACAAACTGGGCTTTTAATTCTCGTTCGAATTTATAAAACAATGCTCGCGGCAACAGACTAATTATTGTTCGAGCTGTAGGGCCTCTCTAATTAGAACATTGTGAAAAAAATACTTAGTCTCATCGTATCTTATCGCTATGGTAATAAATTTCAATATAATATCACCTTGATCCTTTTTAATGTTTATCACACCCTCAAACATCGTAAAATCGCACAGCTAGTACAAAAATGGTCGCATTTGCTTTAATGGTGGCGCTTAAAAAGTTCTTTTTTATTCTTGCTCTTATCTTTTTTCCTTGAAATTATATTTCAATTGAATTCAATATTTATAGCTATTTTTATTAAACTACTAAGTTAACCTTCAGAAGCGAATAATCGCTATTTTTAGCGAATAATCGCTATGTAAAAACGTAACTAATCTCTTATTTAGTATTAATAATATTGAAAGGTGCTTAATTAAAGCGTTATTTATTAATTATTTGAATCCATTTTATATCAATAAATTAAATCATGTATTGATCGTATTTAACAAAGGTATAACAAAGCAGGGTATTTATACATTACATTAAATTTCATTACCTTTGTGGTCAAAAGGGATTCGTAATTACGAGCTTTTATTTAACTTGCTTCATTCGGATGTACGTCGTTTTGGTTCAACATTTTTAACCCATTTTCAGAACATTGATTATAAATTTATAAAACTTTGAGGGCTATAGAATAATCACTAATGCGCCTTTTAACTAGTACATGTTTACATGTTTTATTAGTCTGACTTACTACCAGACTTGTTGAGTTGACATTGTAAGTAACTTCATGAATTTTAAGGTTCCAATTCAGGTCGTGTAACTAAAAGACAACCATAGTGAAAAATATACTTAGACATTATTTTGTGGCACTTCATTTTTTCCTTTCTGCTTATTATCAGAATTCCTCTTTGTGGTATAGAGAGTTGTTTTAGACATAAATTACATAAACTGACCCTTTTCTTCAAAGATGACCCAGTTTCTTTGGGACAAGCGATATAGTATTTCACTCTTAAGAGGAAAAAATCACATGACGCTATGTAAATAGTCGTTTATCCTCATGTCACAGATATGGGCAAATAATATTTATGTTCACAAAATATGGCACAATATTTAATATTCCGATGGTTTACCCGAAGCAGGAACATTCAATAGATATAAACATTTTTACGCCTCACAAATTTTTCGATGTTCGAGTTAACCCGTAAGTACCATTATCGCAAAATATTGGCTGACTCATGGATTTTGTGGAAACAATATTTAGGGACAATTAGATACGTATTGGGAATTTTAAAACAATATTTACAGAAGAATTTCTTCAATTTTTAAAGAATAGATAAAACAAAATTGACAAAATATTATTTATTAGTAACTACATAATATATTGTGATAAAGATGATGTTTCATGTAAGAAGGTTTCCTCGTATTCCTTTATTTCATAAGGTCTATCACATCAAACTTGAAAGAACAATTTAAACGAACTTGTCTTTGGGTACAACTTTATTAACCTGTGTCCTCCACAGGTCTGTCAGCTGGCGGCGTTGACAGCACAGACCCGGACAGCATCTTCGCGGTCAGCAATAGCACCGCTGAGACTGTCGTTCAGCCGCACTTCGACAACACCACGAAACGGGAGTACACCGCCGCTGTGGGCCAGCCAGCGTACTTGCATTGTAGAGTGAAGAATCTTGGAGACAGATCTGTAAGTATCTTTATATATATTATTTGATAGAGCGGCCAATGGAAGTGGCTGGTCGCTTTTATAGATTTCCATAGAAGAGCTTTTTAAGGCAAGATAAACATTTAGGTTAAAAATGTAGGTGACACAGTGATTATAGCGACAGCGTACCAGCCCAGCTCTTATGGAATCCATATCAGTATGACCTAAGTAGAAAGTAATAATAAAATAGAAAGATAAATTAATATTACTCATATGCTTTATTATACAGGATTTATCTATAAAGGCACAAGAAATAAAAGTTCGTTCTCATGAATATGCAAATGTACAGTATGATGCTTGCTTACTCTATATAACGTAAGCGAGCCTAACCTAATTATAAAAATGTATATTCAGTAAATAATTACATGCTTTAATTTGTTCTTCTTTATTAAACATTACTCTAGCGCTCGTGGCTAGTTGCATCGGTGTTTAATCTGAGGATTAAGTCAGTCAATTTGAAGGGTGACCGCTTAGTGGTATTTCAGCAATGCGCCGGACTACGGAAACGGGAAACGTTTGTCCCAGCTGTTATTAGCTTGTTATTAGACAGCCAAATATTGAAGTAAATAATGAAAATAAGTTTTAAGAACATTTGTCCAACTTTTATATTAAACAAAACACCTTTCAACAATTAAATAAAACAACGTCGAACATAACACATCGTTCATTTTATTTGAGCATAATTACTATCAAGCAATGTACTATGTTCTTTTGATTTTTATTTTAATAACACAGTCATGCGCAAGTTTATTATTGTGTTCTGGAATTTCAGTTCAGAAATGTACAAGATAAATGACCTCTACAAAAATTACAAAGCAATACTTGTATCAAACAAGCGCTTAAGAATTGAAGTTTAAAAATGTTTGCTCTCATTTATTGTTACGAAATTGCTCACTACTTCTAAATCATACTGTGCTTGCTAGATGCTCCTTCGAATATAAATAGCAAGGCTTTAGGAGCACGCTTGTAGCCTGAAACTTCGCCGACTAAGTTTATAAAAACCTATCTTACATCACAAATTCTTGTCGGACTGAAAGAGGCGGTTGTTTTAGGTATTCACAGCTTTTTGCGTCCATGATTTATACGTATTTTAAATTGATCAATAAATTTATGAGATAAAAAAATTTAATACATGATTTATTGGTTAAAATTACTTAGTGCACAATTCATACATTGTTATTTTTATGATCTCTACGATATTTGAAAAGTGTTTGGGTAGGTCTTTACCTTTTTTCATATTTTTGCTTTTTATATCATGGTAGTGTAACTGAAAGTACTTTTAATGTTTTACAAAATGAAGGTAATTCGTAAATTATTTATGTTTGAGTTACTCCACCCACTTAGCTATCTACTTTATTTTACCTAACTTACACAACAACATTATCGTTAACCTTTGAAATTTGTGAGAAAATGTTATATTACAATAATTGAACAGCATGAGTGTTTTGACATACGCTTAATTTTTTTATTACTATATTACATCATTTTTTATCAAAAACTGCCCTGTAAAAAATTTACCCAATAACAATTTAGTAAAAATAAAAAGTCTCAAAGCCATCGAAACAATTTTCACGTTACAACTAAATCCAAAGCTTATTTTCAAACACACGTTTATGAACAATTCAATATAGATACTCGCTATAATTTTTCAAATGGTATGCGGGATCCGTAAATAAACTAAAAAATTCGATACGATACACGCTCTCGTACAAAAGACTTGATATACATCCAGTATATTTGTATAATTGTCTAAAAGTGTCACAGAACATTGCGGATCGGATAAAACTTTTATTGCGTTTAATTCGTTAAAGCTTAAAGGCTCTTTAAAATTTTACGTGGAGTGGTTTTATACAACAGTATCCATGTCGATTGCATTTTGTTGGGAAATTTTAAAAGAATTATGTCGCTCTTTTTGCGATGTACAGACGTAAGTAGGTCTTTGTTCGAAAATATTTTTGAAATAAACTAATTATAATTTTGTTATAATGGCATATAGGTAATATTTTATTGATATTTTTCTTTGTGATTTATTACTATATTTTTAATGTTTATGAAAGTTCTTTTAAGTCCGTTTGGTAGATGGGTGACCCTTTACAATAATTACGACGATATTAACAATACTAGTACATAGCGCATGTGCTTGAAGGTATACCGGCAGAATATAAAACAAAAGAGTTAATCTATAGGACAAATTTTATTATACTAAAGTAATAATTACAATAGTTAATTGCAACTTCCAGTTTCCACAAGTTATAAATTGTAGGTCTTGAGGGATTTAACAAAGACCTACGAAACCTTATAACCAGCCCACACGCCGAAATGAACTGAAAATTATGTAGTTTTGTGTTTAGGCGAGGTCAACATGCTCGAAGTGTCGTTCATTTGCGTCTTGCTTCATATTTCTGGCAGCTTTTTGTTCTGTTTTAATTTTTACGAATGCAATTTTACAGCCTTATGGAAATGTGGTCGTTAGTAGGAACATATTCGTTAAAAATGTCATTGTAAATATGTAAGATTGGAAACATGTTGCTAATGGTCCGGGAGCCAGCAGCAGATTTTATGACCAAGTTCCT
>CAJQZN010017739.1:0-23221 GCA_907164685.1 Colias eurytheme | reverse complement strand
AAATGTATTTGTTATTGATAAATAAATAAATAAAAAAAAAAAAAAAATTGTTGTTTGTTTGCTTGCTATTTTATGTTTAAATTGGTAATGTAAAGAGGTTTGACTTTTGTTTGTTCAATTTAACTGAAAAAATACTGGACAGATTTTAATTATATGAAAATAAATGATTGCATTGTTATTTTTTGTTTTATTTGTTAAGATAACTCAGAAATTACTGGACAGATTCGAAACATAACCATGAGAAATGCTTAGTGTTTCCATTAGAAAGCATTAGAGATTTTTAAAGAACACTAGGCATCGTATAGGCCCTATTTTTTGTCTCTAGTCAAGCCAGACAAAGAAAGAACAAGCGACATATTATAAATTCCGTACGCTATATTATTCGTAGTTGCTTTTGGCTTAACTCAATTAAAATAAAATTATATTTTAGCCCCAGTAGTGGGCGAAGCACTTTAAATTTTAATTTTACAGCGAGGATAAGTAATTTTTTTATTCTTTAATTAAATTAGTGGTAAAAAGGTATTCATGTATGAACCCTTTTTCAGGGTTAAAAGACACCTCGGAAGGCATACATACTTTTAATATATTAATTATAATTTACTAGCTTTCCGCCCAAGGCTTCACCCGCTTTGTTAATAAAATATAAATAATATAATAAATTCTTCCTCTTGAATCACTCTAATAAAAAAAGCGGCAACAAAATCGGTTGCGTAGTTTTCAAGATTTAACAAAGGGACATAGGGACAGTGTAAGCGACTTTGTTTTATAATATTATGTAGTGATGATAGTGACTTTGTACCATTGAGCATTAAACATTTATATTTGTAAAGTCTTGACTGAAAAAGAATTATTATTAACTACCTATTACACATTTAAAAAACACCCAATTGCTAATTTATGTAGCATATTATGTACCACCACAATTTTGATGACTACGACAACTCATAAATAAAAATCCGTCCAATGGCTTGAGCTATAAGGCGTGCCAAAGAAACAAACAAACATACACTCAAAACACACAACCTTTCTTCTTTCATAGTCGGATGATTATACAATGTTATTAAGTGTTTTTTCACTTAATCTGTGGCATGTTGCAGTAGACGGTTTTGCACTGTCTAGATGTGTTAGTAGGTTTGTGTATATTATGTCAAAGTGGTAATACTAATGTTGTATTGGATAATGGATACATTACTGTCGTAATGAGCTTTGCTGTTGCAGGTAATATTTGCTGGAGAAGGATGAGATATTCTGCAGAGTGAAGAGAAGATCCATCACAAGTTTCACCAGTCTAGTTAAGAGGTCCTGAAAAAAAGTTATAGGAAAACTGTGTATTATAATAAAAATATTTTGTAGAATAAGTTATTTTCACTTTTCTAGAAGTGTAAAGGCCATTTTTACCCATACATATGACATCTTTTTCATAAGAATTTGTCATAACAACTGACACACCATATCCAGAAGTTGTGAAATTCGACCGAACAAAAGGAAATATTCTTAGCCAAGTTCATATTTTACCTTAATACTTACACCAACATAATTTCAAAGACATGTATTTAAAAATATATTTTTCTTATTTACTTACCTAAATATATAAGAAACAAACCAACCTTGTAGGTACAGTACTCAGTACACTACACAGAAGTACATATAAACGCTCTAAGAAGACAGATTTACTTAGCGTCCCGCAGGCAGGTCTGCGGTTCGAGGCCCGTCAGAGTCAAACCGTTCAGTGCACTACGTTGTTTGTCCGCAAGATTCCTTACGGGGAGCTTGCAAATGAATAGCGGCAATGAATAAATTTGTAAGCTTTACAGACGTGCCTTTTTACCAAAGTGCAACGTCTACCAACTAGTCAAGTAATAAAATCTGACCCTCAGAACATTTCAATCTTTCCTTGCAATTTTCTAGCTAAATTAAAAAGCCATTGGATTTTTTTCTAAAAAATAATCGACAACCATTAGGTACTTAGGATGTCCATCTATTAGTATAACAAAAACAAGTACGAGTAAGCCTTCGTAAATATATTTCTAACATAAAGCAACGAGCAAAAGAAAAACAATTTGTTACTGTACATGTCACATAAATATTTATATGGCAACAGAAGCTTGTTTGATAAGAACATAATCTTACTAAGACGACATAAAACAGTAAATTAGTCAGCCGTCATTATCACGGAAACACATTAATTCCAAGAAAGACCCTAACAAATTCTTACGACTGATATTATGGCCTCTTACGAAACAGAAATGAACGTCCTAATGACACTGGTATAAAATAGTTTTACGAATGGCGTATCTGTATTATTATTTGATTATTCTTTGGCCGCTAGTTCATTAAGTGCCGCGTCTTAGCAATTGTAGGATATCTTGTAAATTTAAAGGTCTATGGTAATGTAATGTATGTTAATTGTGGTGTGGTTTGTGTTTTGTTTTGTAGAAACATTTTAATATTAATCATTGAAGAAAGCTGTTAAGTATGCTGTGGTAATACGTAAATAATGAAAAATTCAAATAGAACAAAAAGTTTATATTGGCGTTTTAAAAGTATCAATTTAATTGTTGAAACAGAAATATCTTATATCGTTAGTTTGTAATAAAATAATTAATAAACATTATCATACAATTAATTGCAAATTTCAAAGAATTTTAACAATGGTGTGATCACGTGCCAAGGCATCATAATTACTAGATATACATATAATAAATGTATTGTAATTATTCCACTAATTATATATTCGTTGTTTTTATTAGGTATATCAATTACTAGAACTGTCAAATATAAAGCCTATTTGAACTACATCTATGACGTCATCGCTGTATCGTTCTGAATAGCACTTTTAGATTTCCCGCTGTAAGCATGTAAAGCTGAACTAATTCATTGAGATCTTTTGTACTTTTGTTTCGGAAAAGCAACCGAAATAGCTTCTGTCTATCAAAAGTGACTCGACAGTTTGTTTCTCTAGTTCAACGTTTGTGAAGCCTCTTTGAAAGCCTAATGCAGGGGTGGGAGACCTTTAAAATTTGTAAAGGGCGTATTCAATTTTTTTGGCTAGTTTAGGTATATTTATAATTTATATGTTAAGTGACTTTCAATTTCAAATAGTGAAACGTTTTTGAGTTTAATTATTTAATATTTTTAAATTACAACTTAATCATTCATTCATATAATTAAGTTTTATGCTCGAATATACAGAACCAGTCAAAAACTAACCAACCAAACAGAAATATTATAATAACCTAAGGATTGTTAAATGTAGTTATTACGTATTTTAAACAATATTTATAAAATTCCGTGATTAATTATTTATATCTTGACGACATTTCATTTTCATTTAATTTTATACTCGTATACATGTTATTATGATTTGTAATCTAAAACTTTTTAAACTTTTATAAATAAACATTATTTCGTCGCTAATTGACATACAGAAATAGGAGCACGGGTTACAATTTATTCCAGACCTTTTATTCAAATTTGATGAATATGTAAAATTTCCAAAGGTTTCTCGCACCGGGCTAGTCTGATACCAATTTTAGAATCTCGTTGGTTTCTGCTAGAGTAGACTTTATGCCATGGGTTTAAGGGTGAGAATAGAATAAATTAAAAACATTTTTCTTTTAAACTTGTTCAAACTACTGTTTTGGCCGGCATGACGTTTACAAAGTGAAGTTCTATTCGATTTTAGGAATGATAGCAATTTGGATTAATAAAGGAATATTAAGTGTAATTTTTTGCCGCTTTGATGTTGTCTAGTTTCGAAATTATTGCAAATGCTTTTACAATAGCAAGTAATTTTTGACATTCCAATATAAAATAATATAAAAAGTACTGAAAAAGTGTTTCATTCTCAACTGAATTTTTAACAATGTATTTTAGTTTATTCTGTAGCAATTAATGACATGACAAAAACAAAAGGTTTACCATTTCTGATTTTCATTCTATGATAGCGTTATATTTATTGCGTGTACTATATTCCGTATGTCATGTAAAGTGTGATCAAAAGTTTAAGAAATAAGCGGTCTCCTCGTTCAATCTACGTCCACAGTTACCAAGCTTCACATAGCAATTGCTTCGCAAAGCTGCTTACCTAGGTATTGATGAATCAAATCACTAGCTTTGATGCAGCGAACTTCAAACCTTAAAATAATTGATTGCTTTTTCATTTTCTACAACATGTGTTTACAACACATTGATTTAAAACACCATATTCTCAAGTTATACTTTGATTTCATAAGGTTTTACTACTCCACGCTAATCCTGGGTCAGCCATGTTTGACACGGTCGACAAAACAAACATGGTGACGGCGGCCATTAAAGTGTTTGTTTAGGTTATGTTATCCGTTATTACCATAGTATAAAGAGAAAAGTAGGCCGACTACTGGCGTTTAGGAGCGCACGGTACCTAAACTCGCGAAGCGCAGGTTTGACACTTGTCACATTGATTTTTTAATAATTGTATAAACAAACACCGACCGCTCACAGCAATGGCGCGACCCTCACAAGACCGTACCATGAATAGGAACCGAGCGGCGATGTGTGCGTGCGTCAAGCTTGCGTACGTACATGAACGGGGGGCGTGGCCAAGCGCTGCGCGTACATACAAACGGCGCAATGTACCTTTGCTCGAAGATAACTTACTTTTCTCTTTATACTATGTTATTACTCGGTTATTTTTGTTGACATGTACCTTAAATTGGCCGTGGTTGTAAGCACAAATGTTTTGTAGTCAGGATAAATTAACTGCAAGCTTGGAATGGTGTGTTTAATTGGCTTTTGTGTTTTGTTAGGAAGGAGAAATTTTATACAATAATTGACTATTATACTAAAGCGAAAAGTAGATGTTAGACGTCATAGAGATTGTATGTTGCTTGGACATGTCAATCGACATGTTATGTGTTGTATTCCTTCATTAATTGGAGCAGTGATTATATGGATAATGTTCTTAATTGGTTACAATAAGTAAGAAATATTTTTCAAAAATATTTGAAACTATTAAATAATATAAAGTTAGCCAGATCATCTATAATTTATATAGTCAGATTCTTATATACCTTCTATGTTAAATTATGCTTGTCTATTAAATTCTACAAAATTCTCAGAATTTCCCCTCAGTTTTAATTAGAAGAAAGTATGAAAAATCAGAGATTAGGTGAATTCCCAAGAGAACATATTAAATTACATTTCCGATCGTATTTTCTTTAAAATTGATGAATACTTGAAATTCTAAGAAGCCATGTCCACGGTTATTTCTGTAAATTAAAACTTTCTTTACGAGATAAAAAAATATTACAATCTCTATAGTAAGGTGAAACAATGACCGACATTAATTAAAAAGGCTATGGCTATCCTGCGATGTCATTGTAACTGACTGTACAATTAATGATTTTTATGTTTTGAAAATCCTTCAGTCAATTCGCATTTCTGTTGATGTTTCTCAATCTAAATACAAATGTAAGAAGGTCAATTTACTGCCTTTTTTTTACACATCCTATGTATACCTTAAATGTATTATAATCTGGTTATAGCTACTCTAAGTACCATAGAGTTAATTAAAATTTTTTTAGTATTTAATAAAATAATTTTGATTCGATTCGACCTTCATTTAAAATATTTGTTATGATATTAGAAAAAAAAATAGATTAAAACCTTTAAAACTTACTGCTAGACTGTAGTTCAAATAGTCGAATATTTATTATAATAGAAAATCCTTTTTTAATATTTTTTTATTTCGATTTCACTCCATTTTACGTTGATTCACATTAGCTATTTATGTATAGAAATAATACCCTTGTTCAAGACTTTGTCGCTATTGTATGAAAAAGAAAAATATTAGCGTAATTTCAAAGACCAAGCGACCACTGTAACTTCATCAATGATATTACATTCAGCTGCCTACTTCGATTGCTTACTGACTGTGCGAATAGATAAGAATTAGTTCATAGGTTCTGAGAAGCATTTATAGATTATATTTTAGATAATGTGTAGTAGGTATAGCGCAATATTACGAAAGGTCAATAATTAAAATGTTAATATTATGACAGAAATAATAAAGTGTACCATATTAAATCTGTAAATTTCATATTCAGTTTTAGTAACACTTTTTATTTTTGCAGTTTAATTTCTGATATGAATTAAATTAGTTTAATTTAGTACTTGATCGTAGGTACATGCATGGATAAACACAATAACAAATTATCAACCCAAAAAAGGAACAAGTGTAGAATAAAAGCTAATTAATTTTACGTACTTTACTAAATTTTAAAGTGCTCTTTTATATCATTTAACAAGAACCATCCGTACAATTTATCACATAATATACATAATATATTCTTTAAACATATTACCAGATAAACTATTAACCGTAACGAGGTCATAATAAAAAAATCGATATCACCATCACAGTGGGTATACCAGCAGGAGTTCGGGGACAGAACTCAATTTAGCAATTACTTAGTGAGGAGACCGTCTCTGCCCTAACGAGATTACATGAGGAAGAATCGCATTGTGACTATCAAAGGTTATATTTCGGACTAATCTCACAATTCGATATCGCCATTTCTGCTATGAGATAATGTAGCGCGAATTCGTGGAACGTACTATACATTGTATTGAAAGCGCTTCGAAGATTAGTTAGAAGTAAAATGTGTTTAGTTTTTGCGTAAAAAAATCTCTCAAAGTTTTCGTGAAAGTACTATAGCATTATATTATATTATGTAGTGAAGGTTTCTTATTGTTTTTGGACAAGGTTATTTATATTTTAAATCGGAAATTCTCTTGAGAGTAAATTAATTGCATCAAACATTACAATAGTTTTCTAGTTTTTTTTGGACAAGGTTTTAAATCTAATGTCTTATATTTTTAGTATCAGGTTCTATTAAATAGTAAGTTCTCTTGGGAATTCAATAAATGCATTATATTATATCGATGATCAAATTATCTTCCCCTATCTTGCAAGAGAAATAATTTTAGTTCCCTCAAGGGATATGAATCAATCAACTTGATCAAAGATATTTAAATGATGACAAAAAAAATTCTAAATATCTCACCTTTAAGGCCTGCACCTTTATCTTTAATAAGTTTCATGAACATAATTGCATCTGATTTATTAAATGATATTATGTATGTAGAGGATGTTTCTACACCATTTTTTTAGAGTTTGTTTTGATTATTCATAAGCTAGTGACTAGTTCGTCAAATATTATAATGTAGGTACATTATAATATTTTCTATTATATTGAGGTATCTACGCCGAGATGCAACGAATGGTTCATTCTTAAAATTATGTGAATGGATCAGATAGATTGACACAAAGGGACAATTTTTACATCTCTGTGTGTGTGTAGCAAACACACACAAACATGTTTTAATCATGAGACGTCTCTGTATACATCATGTATACATGTACCTAAACTACCTACTATGCTAGTTATTATATAAAAGTTGGCTTAAATTATTCTATTAAATACTTCTAAAGCCACTAAAACAAATTGATCAAAAGTTAAAATGCACGTTCCGCGCATTAATACTAGTCTCTAACAAATTGGAAATAAATTACCTCTATTATATATTATATTATTCTCTATTAAAGTACATAATATTATGCTTCTAGTGCAATTTAACTTGGTCGTTCGTGGAGTATTGAGTGTACAATGTCTAGACTCTATACGGTTCAAATAAGTACTGTTCTGAATCAAGTAAAATGTTATAACATTGTGTTTTCTGAGCGAAAACGTTGTTTATTAATATTGGACATGTGGTTGTGTGTGTTATTTCACACACACAACCACATGTCCAGGATAGAATATTCAGGATAGAAAACAATGTGTGTGGATTTGTATGAAATTTGGTGGTCAAAAAGTTTTTTAAATGTTTTACCAATAACCATTAAATATTGATTAGGTTGGCTCGTCATAAAAATAGCCTGTCTTGATGACCAGGTGACCATTACTAGTAAAATAATATTTGAAAATCATCCAAGTTTTGGAATTAAATACTAACAAATAAATGAATGAATGAATTCCCATTCCTCTTTATAATCTTAGTGTAAAAGTATTAATAAAAGCATTAAAAACTCATGACTACCAAAGTATTTAGGCACCCTAAAGCCAAATCTATATTGTAGTACGCACTCGATCAATATTTTTATCTAAATCCTCCCTAAATATGCCCTTATTTGTACCAAAATCAGCATTTTACCCTAATAACCACATTCTCGCAGTATCATCGCACATATTACGCGTTAGGGTTGCCGCCCATTAGGCATAAAGGTTAACGCACACTACGTACCCTTAATTCGAATAGATTATTGGAAATATCTGAATTGATGAATGTAGGAGAGATCGAGAAATATGGAATATGAAGTTTTTTAAGGTTAAGTGTTCAAATGAGGGTCAGTTACATTAATCTGGTCTTCATAATTTGATTCACGGTGTTTTTCTTTTATGATTGAAGCAATATTAGTGCATATAAAGTCGATACTTAGGTAAATGTTAATAAAAAAAAATGTATGTGTGTACTAGAGTACACACGTAAGAAGTGAAACTTCTTTATGACCTTAAAAATGTCACGAGTATGGCGTAACATAAAAATGTCACGGGTACGGCGTAACGCAAAAATGTCACGCGTACGGCGTAACGCAAAAAATGTTACACAAAATTTTTGTCCAACCCCGATAAAGAAGTTTCACTTCAAAAAGTAAAATGATACTTCTATGGCAAGATTCAAAGGTACTAAAATCGTCGCCGTATCCCATGACGTAACGGTATTGCCATGACGCGAAAATTTTTGAAATTTTATCTCTAAAATTTCAAAAATTTTGAAAGAGAAAAGAAGTTCCATTTCAAAAAGTATATTTGACCCAAAGTAACATTGCATCTGAACTCTATTAATAAAATCTAAGTATGAACATATAAAAATTAGAATGCTTACCTATTTACCCAGGTATGAGTTATTATAGATAAGAAATATACCCTCATATAAAGCAAAATAAATTGACTAACAAGAGCTCATAATGGGCTGAAAATCCGACATCTTATAAAATGCAAGGGGCGTATGAAATCTTGCTTATGGTTTGGAAAATTCAACCATTTTCTACATTACGCTCATCAACGTTATTGTTAAAATGTTGAGTTGTGTTTGTGTTTTAAGAGATATTGTTACTGTGAAGACAATAGTTATAGGTATTCTGTATTTGGAAAGTATTTAATGTATTATATTAAATGCGACTATCTAGTATTAACAGGGAAATGTATTTTGGGGTCAAATAAAATTTATATGACCTATAAGTACTAATATTATTAAGCTGAAAAGATAGCCCATTTATCGAGGAAGGCTATAGGCTATATCATCACGTTAAGACCAACAGGAGCGGAGCAATGCGGGTGAAACCGCGCGGAACAGCTAGTCATACTATAAAATCGATCTACTTATTGAGACGTGAAGACAAAATATACATCAACAAACATAGTTTCGCATTGAATATATGTAAAGTGATGAAATAAATCGCATTTTCGTTTCTCTTAAGTTGAATTAATTTTTATTTTCTAATTTCATTAAACGAGACATTAAAAAACATAAGGTTTATTAAAAACTATACAAAAACATGTTTAATCATCATTTGAGATAGGATTGCGAATTTACTGCTTATTTTATGAGGCTGTAAAACACCCTTTCAGATTTGTAGATAACACACAGCTTAATGAATAATTAGGTTAATTACGGCACAGTTAAGTTACATTTAAACTATAATTTAAGTGGACTTTAAGTTACATATTTACTAATATGCAAAAATTACATTTACAATATACATTTTCATTTTAAAAATAGAAAAAAAAATATTTTGTTTAAGACAAACTCAAATTCAAGCTTTTTATTTTTTTTGGGTTTTATTTTTTTTAAGTAAAAATATTTTTTTTGTGTAACGGTGCATTTAGATAAAACGAACGAACATTCATTCCCACTATGTCAAATTCGTTTAGTGTAAACAGGCGTAGAGCGTTCTTTCGTTGTTCTTAGTGCGTTCGAAAAGATTCTATTCAATGTTCTAATACTGAACAACACTGAATACGAGTTTTCGTTTACATTAAAAGATCACGAGAGAATGCTCTAGCTCTAGCTCTATGTTCGTTAGCTCTAAATGCTCAGTAAGACATCTTAAATTATTCGTATCATTAAAACTGGTGTGACTTGTTGGATTTCGATGAATTTTTCTCAATATTTTTTTTTGGCAGATTTTTAATAACTGCTCTTGCAACAAATTAAAATATATCAATTACTTCTTCTTATAAATAACGTGGGATTTATATGTAACACTAGAAAATACGTTACCTGATAATAAAATACATTGGTGTTTCATATCTCGTAACGTATATTATGATTACAGCCCCGGCGCTATCTCTTGAGAATTTTCGCGACAACTTTCCTCTTGTCGCACATAATATAATTCAAGATTTAGATATATTTTTTACAGTTAATATCAAAATTAACTCATATAATATTATTTGTGTATAAAATTTATTTTGAAACTGTAGAAGACTTTATTGAAATTAAAATTAACATGCAATATTAATATTATGAGACGTCATTTTTGAGCTACACTAAAAGATTAGTGTTAGTTCTCTATATATTCCGAAAAGTGATAAAGAGATTAATTTGCAAAAACTATTCCCTATTTGACACAGTTGTTTGCTGAAACTCATCACAAACATTATCACCCGATATTCCCGTGATTTACAAAGATATCCGTCAACGACAGCGACAAAGATCGTATCGGATCCGTATCGTATACGATAAAACTCAGCGAAGTCATAAAGTCGGATGAATTCAGTAATTACTCAACATTGCTTTGATGCCCGGATATTTTGATATTAAAAATTTAAACGACATTTTTCCTAAGCATTTTCTAAGTAATTGCTTTGCTTCGATTCTTCATGTACCTAGTAAATAAATATTGGAATGTGTGTTATTTATTATACATGAAAGGTAAACGATATCGTTTTATTATGTACTAGCTTTCCGCCCGCGGCTTCGCCCGCGTTTTCAAAGAAAAACCCGTTCCCGTAGGATTTCCGGGATAAAACCTATCCTATTTCCTTTATCGGGTATCAAAATATCTTTATACCAAATTTCATGCAAATTGGTTCAGTAGTTAAGGCGTGATTGAGTAACAGACAGACAGACAGAGTTACTTTCGCATTTATAATATTAGTATGGATTAAAATATGAACAGTTTGTTTAGCTATCTATGAATATAAAATGTGTGACGTTCAGGCAAAAACTACCCACATTTAGTTAATATCTGCTTAAGTGATAGACCAAAGCCTAGAGTTATATTGAGAAGTCATCAGACCTAATAATAATAGGTATTTTTAGCTATTAAACGGATTCAGAAGATTTTTATATTCATCACCTTTTTGGTTGATGTTTAAACTTTCAATCTATACCGTTATCACTAGCTTGACACTGGTATCGCAATGGTGCTTCACTTGCCATAAAAATAGTACAACGTTATGTTCTAAGTATTTAAGACAAAAATTACAAGGTTCTAAATTATATAATTTTATATGCGAGCCGTCCATAAAACTGAAAAATACGTTTTGATTTTATTAAATCAGTAAACCAGGATTTTATTGTTCTTCCAAAGTCCCACGACACTGTATTCAGGAAAGTACTTACTTGAGTTCGATTTTACGAGTATAATAAAGTATTATGAGAGAAATAAAATAAAAAATATTTCTATCCATATTTTTAAAACATATAACTAATGGAATACAAGTTTAAATATTAAATCCATACTAATATTATAAATGCGAAAGTAACTCTGTCTGTATGTCTGTTACTCAATCACGCCTAAACTACTGAACCAATTTGCATGAAATTTGGTATGGAGATATTTTGATACCCGAGAAAGGACATAGGCTACCTTTTATTGCGAAATATGTACCACGGGCGAAGCCGGGGCGGACCTCTAGTAGAGAATAAAGAAAATATATTCATAAGTGAAATTTTTGCTTTAGTACTTAGGTATTATTCAAATAAGATTTTGATGCCTCCCTTTATACAGCAAACACTTGTCCTTTGCCTAAGGGGTCGCCTGGTAGAGATCACTCTGAAATGATAAGGCCGCCCCGTTACACATATCTATTAAAGCTGTAATTATGAGATTTAGTATTTATTTTTAAAATTTATAAAAATAATATATGTAATAAAGAGTTAAATAAATAAATATTATGTCCCATTTCACTTTTGCTGTACTTAAGATAGGAACTGTAATTATACTGATACTAAAAAGTACTAAAATATGGTGTTAATTATAAATTTATGAAGAAAAAGACAATTCTTAACTACCTTTATATTTTTCACATTTGCTTTAAAATTCAAATAGATGATCCTACGAAATAAATAACATATTTCAGCTCCAATAATATTACATAGACCATACACAATATGTATGAAATACCTACATAGTCCGAGACACATTCCTTTTTTAGTCGGTTAAAACTCCATGGAAACTGTAACGCATTTCAAATACGAAGGTGTAGAGAACTAGCCGATAGCTAGGCTCTAACACATGTCCTATCTTGATTTATTCCCTGTTAAACTTACAGTCGATTTTAAACTCAATACGTATGAAATAAAGTACATTTTCGTAGTTCATGTTCGAGAGAAATTCTCTTCAACAATGCAGTGGATTTTGAACCGTATGCTTCTGGGGTAAAGTATAATTTTGTAAGTTATGTTTTGGAGGAGCATCTCACGCTTGGTCAGTAAATTCGATCTTGACATTTCCGTAGACGGACCTGTGTTCCGATAAAATATGACCATTGATATTATTTACAAATGTGTGGAAAACTTACTCAATAGCAATTCAACTTAAATAAGAGGAGCTTTTTAGATAATCTATACTAATATTAAAGCTGAAGAGTTTGTTTGTTTGTTTGAACGAGCTAATCTCGGGAACTACTGGTAATTTATTTGAAAAATTATTTCGGTGTTAGATAGCTCATTTATCGAGGAAGGCTATAGGCTATAATATATCATCACGCTACGACCAACAGGAGTGGAGCCACGGGAGTGAAACCGCGCGAAGCAAGTAGTAGTAATTAAAATTAAAATTAATAAAAGTGATTAAAATAGGTGGTTAGGTGAATACTTACAAGGTTGAGAGACTTTTTTTAACATCTCTAAAAGCTTTTTCTAAAATAGTTCTTTAAGTAAACAGCTGTAATTTTTGTATTCTAAAATAGAAAGATACGCTGCCCACGTATAAGAAAAAATACTAAAATTCGTCCTTAATTATTCGCGAAGTTTTTACAGTTTCTAGCAAATTACAATACCTCCCACAAACAAAAACCTACGCACTTGTAATCGATAGAATCGCCATAAAACGCAGCACCTACAATAAAATATTTCACAGAATCGTGCCAAAGGAAATCTATGAAAAAAATACTTAAGCTTTTTGCTCCAAAGGCAATAACTCTCTCTTGAGGAAGAGGCGTTCTGTGGACTTTGGATGTGTACCAGATTCTGAAGGCATAGAAATATAGCTTCTTATTCAAGCTATATCTATACTTATCTATACTAATATTATAAAGCTGAAGAGTTTGTTAGTTAGAACGCGTTTATGTCAGTAACTACTGGTCCGATTTGAAAAATTATTTTGCTGTTAAATAGCCCATTTATCGTGGAAGGCTATCATCACGGTAAGAACAATAGCAGCAGAGAAATGCGGGTAAAACCGCAGGGAACAGCTAGTTTCTAAATATAGCTTGAATCAGAAATTCAGTATGGCTTGTATATTATTGTTTATTAAACGTTGAATTGATTTTTCTTGCCATGTTTGTTTTAAATATATGAAATATGAAATCGGGTACTTAAAGGTTGGCTAAATCACTAATTATTTTGATTTAAATTCCAGCTACGCGTATAAACTCAAAAACTACTCCATGATTTTATTGTTTTTCACCGATGGATAGCGTGAAGATTTAGATAATGTAGGCGAAGCCACGGGCAAAGATATTAAAGAAACTTCACTATTTTTTAAAGGCTAATAATTACAACTTCATTTTCAGATGAGTTTTTACTATGAAAATGAACTGAAACCAATGTAAATTATTTTGCCTTGTTAGTTGTACATTAAGTTCTACATTGATTAAAATGTGTTTTAAAATATCATCGATCTGGAGATATTTTTGTAAGAACATTATTTCGTCATTGGTTTGACTTCAGAAATCTTAAACACAGGTTATCGAATAATGATTTAGGCCTGAGTCAATATCATATCAAGAATGGTCACAGGTATGTACTTATAATAAATTAGGGCTCCAGATTTAAAGGACACCGTTAATATTGTATCAAATTTCGTGACCAGGTAAACTTTTTTTTAAGAGACCATCTAATTACTGAGACCATTATTTTAATCATTATTTTTTTTGTATTGTAGGTATTATATATTTTGTATGCGATATTTATAGAAAGATCATTCTGATTATAACTATTGATACATTTTAAATTGAGTGGGGTATAAGAAATCAATAAAAAATAAATACCTAAATATTTATTATACACAACAAAACCATGGAAAAAATTGCTCTATAATATGGTCAGTCGTGTATTTAAAAGTTTTAATATTCATATGTACCTACTATTTCGTCATCGCAATGGATATAAACATATTCACATAACTCTTCTAAACTTATAGTTTTACAGATTTTCACATATAAGTATTTATTTAAATGAGTTTTCAGTGTTTAATTACGCAGATTCCACGTTAACTAAAAGCGTGTTCAAGTACGTCAAAATGTTTTTCCTTTCACAAAGACGTCGTGTGTGAAATTTTGAATAGTTTCACTGCTAGATCGACAAAGCATTCTTGAAACAAGGGCGCCGTACTCCGCCAGCCCTGTGCGTTAAGTACTTTTGAGTACTATAGCTACGTAATAACATACTGATAGCTTATATGTATAAGGTTTTTATAGTACATATAAGGACTTATGAGTACTCGATATAGGCTTGATGGAATATGAATTATTGATATTTTTTGAGAGCACATAAAGCTTAGTGTTTCTTTTTTTTAAAGAAAAATTGATTTCTATTTTAAAATGAGAAAGGTTGGTAATAAGTTTTTGAGACCTGTTAATAATATATTGGACCCTGTCTTTAAAAATGTGCGATATCGTCCTTAAGATTAATTTTAAAATAAGTTAAACGTTTCTTCTACTATTTAAATATACGATGTTTAAGATCTAATTAAGATCCAACAGATCTATGATTGAACAACAATAGTTTATCAAGATTTTAACGTCACAAATTCGTCATATTGTTCTACGATCAGCACCATCGCTCACAATATCGCATGAAAACCGAAAAAACCGAAACAGAACCGTCACAATTCCACATTCAGTACAATATCCCGACATCCGTATGTATTAGACGTACAATGTACATGTATAAAGCAAAATGCCCTCTTACGTACCTAATAGAAATTCCACACGCACGTCGGCTCTCAGAATATCACAGCCACTTTTATTTCATATGAGTATGTCGGGTATGTACTTGATAGGTCCCCTATTATTGCGTTGTATTCTTTATGTATATTTGTGTTCGATTTGATACAAAGGTTGGTGATTTCTTATTCTTCTACTTTAAAGTTACGTGTATATGGATCAAAATATGTATCTCTAGCTTCCCGGGCCGTGGCTTCGTCCGCGTTGTCTAAAAACTTAAAGAATTATATACCAAAATCTTCCTTGAGAAACATGATATCCATCTTTTAAAACAGAATGAAAATCGAATCTTTTAAATTTTATCGCGAACAGACGGACAGATACGGCGGAGGACTTTGTTTTATTATATTGTTGATTTTTAATACTTATTTTTTATTATACTTATTCTCTTTAAACATAATACTTAGCAATCGTAATTGTATAAAATGTCGACGAGGCTAATCCTAATTAATAGTGTAATTTAGTCCTTATCTATTTGAGTGAAAAACGATACTTGAACAAGGACCAAATTTCAATTACCTAAATGGAAATCAAGGTGATTGAAATTAATGAAAATATATTACTTTTAGGGCCGATTTTTTAATCCTTGGTTAAATTATCCGTCCAATAAAGTATTACACGAACATTTTAAAATGTCACCTGTAAACTTTCATATACGGACAAATAGAATACATTTTTGAAATGGTAGTTTAATGCGTTATTCGATAAGTTTTAACCAAGGATTGAAAAATCAGCCCTTAATAATATAACTATTTTCAGAAGTACCTATCTTATAAAGGCATGTCAAAACTATAATATAACCACTTTATAGTATTTTATTTCATGACACTATTTTTGGGCAGTTTGAATAATTCATTCATTCAATATTTATAGCATACAAGGGCGATCTAATTTTCTAAAATAGAGTATAATTAATAGAACATTCGATCGCCCTGGCATGGAGAAAGACGCGGGTTCGGATACTGCCTCGTGGTAGATTTTTTTCGATTCTTAAAAAAATATATAATTCATACAAACATTGTATAAAGTAAAATTTCTTTTTATAACGTTATGTATAAAAAGAAATTCTACTTTATACAATGTTTGTAATGTTCGGGAAAACATCCAAATGTTGCTACAAAACTGCTTGAACCTGAAAACGTGCGTCGTCTCAAAAAGCGACGAGACATTTTTGACTAGTCAACACTGCCGGCTACCAAGCCCGATAAAATAACGGGTGGACTCCAATATGCTGCATCCTTCCTGCCATGCGCGCCTTCAACATATCCGCATATAGCTAGCGACTGATCGCAGATATAATAATATTAACAAAAAAAATAATAATAACATTAGGTATGTACCTTTGAGTAACGATATATTTAAATCCCAATACATTAAATTCCGAATTACTTTCAGAATATTCTAGGACCATATAGAAAACATTTTCAATTTCGTAACACGAAGGCATTTGCAGAATATTCGTAAGCCGACAGTCTCCCTAGAGACCCAGGCTAGGTGATTGTTTTGAGCTGAGGTTCTACATGACCTACCTGTTCAGCCTTGAATTTAGTAAATGTAGATGTTGGTATAAACTTTATGTTAGTGTAACGTTTGGTAAGATCAAACATTTAAATTGTAAATGAATGATAGTCTGTACTGTCTATGAATAGATAAAGAAGGGAATTTAATGTACTTGGTGCTAAGTTGTTTCTGTATATTATAGGTGTTAATTATATTCGAATTAGTTTAGCTATTTTTGACTTAAAGACTCAGATTATATTTTTAATTAAATAAATAAGATTACTATAAATAAGTTTGTATATCGGCTGTTCCTTTGAATTTCATATAGGTACGTACATGGAATCATTGAAAAGACGTAGAATACGCAAAAATTGTACATGTAAAATGTAAAATCATAACACACCGTGACCCGATTTTTTTTTTCATATTAACTACTGCGATCTACAACACTCAAATACCTACATATAATATAGCACTGAAATAAATATAAAAGAGATTACTATAAATAAGTTTGTATATCGGCTGTTCCTTTGAATTTTGTATATGTACATGGAATCATTGAAAAGACGTAGAATACGCAAAAATTGTACATGTAAAATGTAAAATCATAGCACACTGTGGCCCGATTTTCTTTTTCATACTAACTACTGCGATCTACAACACTCAAATACATATAATATAGCACTGAAATAAAAAAGAGAAAGCCTGTATATATTCACACGTGATATGCAGAACGTTCTATATTTTGACTGTCAATATTAATGACAAGTAAGCGACATGACATAGTTACAAAATGGTTACAAAATATATTTGATCGCTCTATATCGTCATTATATCCATGTTAAACAAGACAAACATACAATATTTAGGCTACAACACTCAAGTCTAATATGTACTAAGTAAGCGTGACGTGGGTCCCTTTGTGTGTCACGCACTGTATTTAATTTATCAAGTGGAATCAAAGATGGGCGCGTTTGTCCTTTGAATTTTTTATTAAGGTCCAGAGCGGGCTTGTTCTGCGTGACAACCCTATTTTGTTATACTTGTTAAGTAGGGTTGGCGTGTTGGAGTTATTAAGGGATAGGGCTGTGCGTATAGCTCTTGTTTAAGTACGAAATTTGTCTTGGAACGTGTTTTTGTATGGGATTAATGAGAGTGTTATTAAATGTATTTTATCCTTTGCTAGAGCTTTGAAGGAGAGACAGAAGTATATTTTTGTCGTTTAGTTGACGGTATGTTGGTTGTTTTTTTTTATTTATTTAACGGGTAAGTTAAGGAGCATTTAGAATATTAGTATCTATGAAAGATATAAAACCAACCGTTTTTATTGTGGATTACATATATTGCGTGTTTACTTATTTGTTGACCTTTTTGAGGAATCCTTTTTGAAGACGAGGTAGGTAAATAATTCGTCCTTTTTGTGTTTGCAACACATTTTATAAAAGAACAGTCTATACAATTTAGTGTTTGATATTGATATAAAAGTCTTAATGCACATCCCTGCAAATAAAATCATTTCTATTTCGAACATTCTCTAGACATTGGAACGAGTTGTAATCTCTATCAAAGGCAAACACTACTTGCTAGTACTACTGGTCCTTTTAATATTTATTCGAACACAAAACATAGGAAAATATATTTCAGTACATTCTCTATAGGAATGACTAGTCACACCATGGTCCAGCAACCCTATTCATGGAGCAACCTTTCAGCTAGTAAGATTTGTTGTTCTGCGTGAAACAGGGTTTTAGAATAGTATTTTAGGCAGTAAGATTTGTGTCGTGTCAAAAACATTCTGTTGTTGTATTATGGGCCCTCTTCACAATCGGCAGCGTGGTGAGTGGAAGCAATCACTATAGTGTAGATGGCCTAAATGTATATGATCGGCCGTCATCTATACTAATATACTAATACTAATAATATTATAAAGCTGAAGAGTTTGTTTGAACGCGCTAATCTCAGGAACTACTAGTCCGATTTGGAAAATTCTTTCGGTGTTAGATAGCCCATTCATCGAGGAAGGCTATAGGCTATATATCATCACGATAAGGCCAACAAAAGCGGAGCCACGCGGGTATAACCGCGGAGCGCAGCTAGTTCTACATGTGTATTCATAATCTCAATAATGGCGGCCAACATGGACGATCATTTGTTGGGCCAACGCTGTCCATTGTGAAGAGGAACTATTACAGACGCAGACCACCAACCAATCAAATTCAGCGGATACGTTGAATGAATTTACAGCGTGTTCCTGACATTGTGCGGTTCTCTGATTGATTAAGAACTGAATTTTAACAATGAAAAGGTTGGTCTTTTCGAATTGTGGTGCGTTTTTCGTGGTCATCGGGTTGTTTTGGATTCAGTGCAAACAGGACTATATTATAATGCTAATTTGTCATAAATATTACATTGGTCAAGTGCTTTGGTAGGTGCCGTACCGCTGCAGCTGCCATAATGTTTTAGTTGGTTGGTTCTATATGGCGTTTCGAATAAGGCGATGCTTTTCATAGATGTTTCAACAAATTATGTTTTTGTGTTACGTACTAACGGTTATTACATTATTTATATACTTTTTATATACGTCCAGTCTAAAGCACGAATATATAAGAAGTTCAAAATTAAAGTAAAAAGTAAACATGTATTGTTTATGGTCATTGTTAGCTCAGTAAAACAAACGGGTTTCAAAACGCTATAATATTATGTACTTAATTATGTATTATAACTTTAGGAATGAACACTAATCTATACTAATATTATAAAGAGGAAAAGTTTGTAAGTATGTATGTAAGTATGTATGTATGTATGGTTTTCACGCAAAAACTACTGGACCGATTTCAAAAATTCTTTCACCATTAGAAAGCTGCATCTTTACTGAGCAACATAGGCTATATTGCATTTTCAAAAAAATTAGAGATCCTTACCAAAAATGCAATAATGTAACCCAAGGTGTAAAAAAATCCTCAATAAAACTTCTGTCATCGCGTGCGCTGCGGAATCTATTGAAGATAGAACAAAAAAATGTTCTACAGTATTATAGAATGGATCAATATCTACAAGAAAGTCCGCGATACCATATGTCCATCTTCAGTAGTTATGTTACTACAACAACTTTTTTACGTTTTCAAAGTAAATAGAAGTGCCGACAGTAATCAAACCATGTTATCCATACACATATATTAATCCTTATCCCATTAAATGATGTTTTATTACAGACTGTTTCAATACCAGCAAAATACTTTTTAAATGAAAAGAATTGGATATTCCATTCAAAAGATATAACGAATTTGAAAGTGTCAATCTACAGAAAATAGTACGTATACTGTTCGAGCAGGCCGTAGTGCGGGGGTCACGGAGGAATTCTACCAATATGCGTCTTGACGGAACACAGTAGGGTTTTGGTCGGTAGGAATCCGAGATAACCCACGGCCCCTCCCCTGGAGGCCGTCGTGGGTATCTATGAAAGATTTCCCCACTAAAACAAAAAAAAAAGGCCGTAATGCGGGACGGGGTAAAGGTGATTTTCATGTGATTAAAAATTAAACCTATAGTCCGACCTATAGTAGACTTTTCACTGTAACGATATCGCTATCTATGCGGGTGAAACCGCAGGGCATTGCTAGTATCATAATAAAAGAGCATATAGTTTTTTTTATCAGATTCCAAGAAATTCACTTAGGTCCTTTACTTTTGTATTTGATAAAATCGTATCTAATTTAAAACAATAGATCATGATCTTCTAAAGCAGAGTTTATTCTGCTTAGAATTTTGAACACCTGGCAAGTAATAAAGTGTCTCCAATGGGTTTACGATCTCTGAATTTATTGCATGCTTTGACGCGTTGAAGCTGATAATACTGTATACAGTTTTGTATTAAAACTTTATTTATATTTATTTTCAATCGCATTCGAATAGGTTCATTTGTTTGGGAGCTACGATGCGGCGGACACACAGACAAATTGAAAACAGAAATTATAATTATGTTTTCAATTACCTACACTACATGTTATGTTTACTGAATTTTCTGTTAGTACCTTTATTATACTGTATTTTACTCGTAGTTTATTCGTAGATTCGTTGTACCAAAATAAATATAATTTTACTTTTTTTTTAATTTTCCAAATATTATTTTGTTAGTCTATATTTATACAAAATACCTAAATAAATAAATAAAACAATAAATGACGAGTCTAGACCGATACTTGATAGCAATCAAACAGAATAGGTTTACGAACCCTGAATTTAGTGTGTATTCAGTAGGTATGATTAAGACACAACATCTTAGTTTTACGACTGCAAAGGTTGGTCTTTTCTGAAGTTTTTATTGCTGACTTTTATTACTTGAAGGTTTTGTTTAACGAAATCACCTTAATGGCGTACTGTCGCTTTGTTTCGGTTTGATTAGATAGCCTTTTCTGGGAAATTATATATCTATTTATTTATTTATTAAGTATAGAAAGTACTTAATATTATAAAGCTGAAGAGTTTGTTTGTTTGTTTGAACGCGCTAATTGCAGAAAATACTGGCCCGATTTGAAAAAATCTTTCTGTGTTAGATAGCCCATTTATCGAGGAAGGCCATAGGCTATATTATATCATATCGCTGAGACCAACAGGAGCGGAGCACTGCGGGTAAAACTGCGAAGCACAGCTAGTTGTCTATATATTTATACTATCTTATAGTATAATCCAATGATATTATAAGTAAAAACGTGTAGATAGCTTATAAGCGCTCCGATATATGGAGCTGTGGCCAATTAGCTACAATTTACAGATGAGTCTTTTAACTCACGATAGTTGAATCGTGCAATCTTCCTTTGACGACTAATCGTGTGTGCGTTAGTGTGCCGTTTTTGAAGATCGAATGAAAAAGCATAAATTTGAATTATTCAAACATCCATTAAATAAATTATAAAAACATGATTTAAGGCAATGATTGGCTTTATTCCTTCTTTTTTAAATAAAACCCTTTTTAGCATGTAGCTTAATTCGTAAGAAATCGTTCGAATCGTTTTGGTATAAGGTAAACTAGGCGGAAGAAATAAGTTCGATTTTCGCAAATAAAGAAGTTGTTTTTACTTAAAGGGATTTCTTATCAGAATTATGGTCGGTATAAAAATATTACCGATTTAAGAGGATTAAGAATGTCAGTTATAGCTATGAATGCTTCTATTTAAGGAACAAGGATAAATAAACAATAACAAGACAAGGGAACAGCCAAAAGAAGTGAATACCTAAAAATGTACTGTAATATTTTCGAGTAGATAAAAATAAAAACAAAATTTCATTTTTTTAACGTGTGTTAGATAATTCGTATAGATGAATGGATGAATGGAGTTTCTTGCCGATTCTTCTCCGTAGATACTGCTTTCCGAATCGGTGGTAAATGTTAAAAATATGTACGGTACCTAATGACGTTTCAAAAGTGCTTCTAGAAGTCTAATTGAATAAATAAATGTTTGAGTTTGAGTTTGAGTTTACTGTAAAAAATATAAAGCAAAGTGGATTGTTCCACTATATTATAAATAAATCGACTTTTAGATCAGTTATGATGATTTAAAAGTGCTTCTAGGAGAAGTCTAATTGGACAAATACATGTTTTGATTTAGAGTTATTTTATTTATCAAACATGAATTACTACTTCAGGAAATTCATGTAACTATAGATTCTACATCGATTGCAAATTATCAGTAACTGGTATGTTGTGATCGATGACGTCATTTGGTACCGGCTGACGGGAACGCGAACTTTGGATGACTTTTACGTGCCTTTACCAATTCTTTATGGATACTTTGATACGTTTCTTAAATAAATTACGTAACCATGCTGAAATATAAGTTCTGAGTATTAGGTACTAAGTATCTCCTGCTCTTATACAATAAGGGCTCAACCAGAGTTTGAACTATTAAAAATTGAAGTAAATTTGTAAAGTGATATAAAATGCCTCTGGCTTACGCCCTTCGCAGGTTCTTCTATCTTTTGTGGTTTTCTGATTAAATTCCTTAATAACTTTTGTGTTCCTAAAAATGTAGGTACCTAGGCACAGTATTACAATATTATTTCCTACAGTAAGGAATCGCCTTTGATGTCGCGCGATGCCGCCGCCAGCGTAGGTACTTACGCTGCCACACGAAAATACGCTAGGGTTGCAACAAATGGGAAATAAAACAATTGTGATTATTAATATTATGATGAAATCATTTATTCATATGTACATTCAA
>CAJQZN010017738.1:0-12925 GCA_907164685.1 Colias eurytheme | reverse complement strand
TTTATTCCTCATAGCGGAATGTATTGGTAATAATGCTATTGGCAACCATTCAAAAACAGTTCATTGATTCAACAAAGCAATAGGTATTAAATATAATAATGATATAATTTTTAAGAGACGAGATATTTTGCCAAGACAAAATATTGCAATGCATTAGCGCCTAAATATGACATAAGAAGGACATAAGCCGTTAATTCAAACCAATATAAATCTCTAAAACTAAGAACGAAGTCATACATAATAAAATATAACTGTGTAGATGTGCACAATGGATTTTGAGATAAATAGCATTTTACAGTGAGGAAAGGCAATAAATATATCTTCATAGTTTGCTTATTACATTACTTTAAAATAAATTAATTTTAACCATGGGATACTCACTTGAAATTTACCCACTATCTCTGGTGAGTTATTGCTCTTAATCAGGGCTGCTAATCTTTCTTTTTCCAAGAACTTTGGGGCTGTTAATAACAAACGTTTATTACACCTGTGCGCCCAGGCATCACCAAATGCGCCAACTAATGACCCAGTTGACAACCCTACTCTTGTACTCATCTCATTTGTTAATACTACCTGAAAATAATATTTAATTTTATAATAAACTAGCAGCTAATAAGACTGATTGAAAAAAGAATATTTTAGCCACATCATTGTAAAGGTATTTTTTAAAGCTAGGTATTTCCAGGGGTGCTTACTGCAATGTGTTTTTCAACAGCAAGTTTCTGAACCTCTGCCATTAATCGAAACAATAATCCAGTCCTTCGTTTTGTTGTAATACCTTCTTTAAAGAGAAAAGTTATGGAATCTATAACTATGAGCCGAACCTGAAAGAAACAAAAAAAAATAAGTAAAAAATTACATTCAAATTTTAAACATTGAAAGTATCTTAGACATACTAGACGGGAATTGAGTATATTTCTAAGAAAACAACAACAACTATTATGGAAAAGTAAAATCCTCCTTTTTCTAAATATTAGTATTAGCACAGACTAATAATAATATACTACGTATATCTTATTGCTCTGAGACGTAAGTATATTGTATTAGCACAGACTAATAATAATATACTACGTATATCTTATTGCTCTGAGACGTAAGTATATTGTATTAGCACAGACTAATAATAATATACTACGTATACAAGTATTAGTATCCTACAAATTATCTTATACTAACTAGTTGCTAGATATGTCAAATAATTTCTGAATTAAAGTAAACATCATTTAAATAGCTATGAAATATACTCAGAAAATATAAATTATAAAAACTTACACAAGGTCTTTCAGCAATAACTTGTGATAGAGAATAAATAAGGCTACAGAATTTTTCTAAGCCAAACGCATTAACATAATGTAATTTTTTCAAAGCCTCTTCTCTGTTGCTGGGTTCAACATTAAGTATACTTTTGCATTTCTCCTGACTTGCACACAGAATTTCTAAAGAATGAACAAATAAAATTTTTAGCAATAAATTTCCTATGAAATAGCCATCACTACCTTCTATAAATAAGAAGGAATGTTAAAATTTGTATATTAAAATAAAAAAGAACATTAAGAAAAAATCTGACTACCTACCCTTAAATCTAGTAAGTGAAAAATTTGTGTTTGTGTCTATATATAGAGCTTCAGCATCTAATCCACCAAGAGATTTTGGAATTTGAACTGATGCACACAACTGTAAACTGAAAAGAAATGAGAAATTAAAAATATTATATAAGTACTTAAATTAAATGAATTAAAGAATCAACTCTATGATAAAACTTTGTCCTTAAAATTTATGCCAGAATATCTAGAACCCATATCTTGTAATTAGAATAATTGTAATATTATGTCTTATAATTTGCATATTTTTTAGTAAGATAATATTATAATTATACTAGCGGCCCGCCCCGGCTTCGCCCGTGGTACATATGAAAAATAGATGTTGGCCGATTCTCAGACTTACCCGATATGCACAGAAAATTTCATGAGAATCGGTCCACCCGTTTCGGAGGAGTATGCAGACTAACATTGTGACACGAGAATTTATAATTATATTTTACTACGCACCACAATTGTGTCTTTCCAGATCCTGGTAGTCCCAATAATTCAGTGATAGATCCTAATTGAATGCCTTCATTCCCTAAAACATTATCCAAACTTTGACTAAAGGTGGGTATCGATGGCAAGCTCGTTTCTTTCTGTAAAGAGAAAATTAGTTATAGAATATAGATGTATGCCACATTAAATATTTTGAATTTAAATTGAAATTCGAACAGTTTAACGATATTATTTTCTCTTAATATTATAAGTACTTACCTGCCACAAATCAGTTGCATTTATTATTTTGAACTGCGAATTCATTATCAGTTAAATTAATTATTATTTACAATTTTTTTTTATTTATTCATAAACTTTTCATTCTATCAAACTTATAAGTAAACATTCCCAATTAGGGTATCGTAATTTTAACCCTTAGCTGGTATCGCCTTTTTTGGCAACACTACCGGTATCGTGGGTCAAATTTTACCCATACCAAACAATCTCTTGTAGAACGTTGATTTTTTATAATTTGTATAAAATATGGTTAGTTATGAAATAAACAAATATTTTTTTACAAAATTAACTTTATTTAATTTTAGAATATAAAAAAAATATCATGTTTTACACGCATTTGTAAATAACCTTATTTTTTGGCACTTTTTGGTTAGTGTGAACTTAAAACATAAAAAAAAATAGAAATGTAAGAAAAAATTTAAGTAAAAGATATTTATGGCACTTCCCATATCTTTATAATAACAAAAAAATAAATTACTTCTGAGATCAGCATAAAATAAAAAAAATGACAACCAAAACCAAAATGACTTCTACCATCAACCATCATCCTCATCTTCTTCGCTCTCATCTCTCGTATTTTCTCTTATTCTCGTATTCTCCTCTTCGTTTTCATTGTCGTCAGAACTTACTCCAAAATACAAGTCAAAATACAGTCTTCTGAGCAACTAACAGGTTAGGGACAGGGGGGGCACACTCGGAACTGTCATGTAAATGCATAGACGACAGCGACGCGGGCGGTGAGTGGTATAACTAAAATTAAAAAAAAGCCGCCATCTTGTAATGATGCGCGACTGTCATTGTCAACCATAGTTGTCAACTCTCCTGGCTTTCGGTTCGGACGGACGTTGATGCGATTTCGAGGTTATCTCATTTGTTTTTGTTAAATATATCTGGTTATCTTTTAAGTTTTTGTTTTGGTTAAGTTTTGTTTTGTTATTTTGTTACTTGTTTTATTGTTGTTAACTGTTGTGAACGTTGTGATCATGAGTTTTCAACGGAGGAGATTTTGCGTTTTTCGGTGTGCCGCTTTAGGTAAGTTATAATATAAATACTAATTGCTTATACAGTGTAAACCTCATGTGTAATTGTATACTTGCTAAAAGCGTCGAAATCACTATACTCTGGCTGGTTTTCCGTACAATGAGTGTAACCTAGCACTATATTGCGTAGCATCACACCGTCACACAATAACGATAAAAATGCGTTATTAAGTAAATATTAAACCTTCATTTTCCTTGTTACCCAAATTAGTAAGGAACTGCAATAGACTTAGATTTTTTGTTTTGTTATTTAGCCTGTAATAAACTGCTGTTGCCTGTTGGCATCATAGAACCGCAGATTAAGAAATTCGTTCATATGTTTACAAATTGGGATTGCCATGCTTGCACAGGTAGACTCGTAATCTGTGTTTGGGTATTATTAATGCAAGATGAGAATTTGATTTGTGTGCCATTAGCACAACAGTATGAATAACTCAAAGTCAATATTGAAGTGGGGGCACTTAGAGTAGAATAGAATATTTATTAAAACTTTACAATTTATAAAGCGCTTGTTGTCTGATAGGTCCCAAACTAGGCGGAGCCTGTATCTTGGGACCTTATAAATAACAATAAAATATTTACAAAGCAGCGTAATCATTTCGACTATTGTGTAAACCGGATTTTTCCTCTGAAATGTTTCCTTCTGGCTTCTTAATGATGCATGATACCACTGCTAGTTGTGAGAACAACATACCCAACTGTTAGGGTGGCAGGAAATTAGTCCATCACTCAATATTGCTATTAGGTATATCAAATTGGCGTAAAAATACTACTTTCGAGCAAAGCTTCATGAGCACTTGCTCTTTACCACGTTTTTGTGGTACTTAAACATATTGTAGATTGAATTCAACACCCCATATAATACATTCATTCATGTGTACCATGGCTAAGATTTAAATTCCCAAATGCATAAAATGACTGGACATTGCAAAAAGCAACATCATAACCAAATCTGCAAGCAAAACCTATGTCAAATATGGCACTACCATTAATATATGATCTTTCAATTAACATACTTCAGCACTGTAACACATAAACATATACCAAATATATACATAAAAGAATTTTATATAGTTATTATTAACTAAACAAAGTTATAATAAAAATAAGATGAGGCATGAACATTGAACATGTGATGTTTTCAGATGAGCGAGGTGTTCCACTTCACCAGTCCCAAATCCCAATAAGCGGTCTGACTTATTTGCTGCTTGGGTATCAGCTGCTGGTGACTATCTCAAGGAAAATGATCCTATGCGGATATTCAAGAATAGAAGAATTTGTGATCAACATTTTGATCCTTCAACTAAAATATCTGGACGTCGTCTTATTTGGTCAGCTGTGCCGACAATTAAATTGCATTGTAAGTAAAACTTGTTTTCATTTCTTTCGATATATTTTTGAACTATTTTTTGGTTCTTTAAGTCTGCCATGATCAATGACATAATTATAGGGTGGCAGGGCTGGCAAAATGCCACAGGCCTCCGACCCAAGAGGGCCAGGTCTAAGAAGTCGCTAGCTCAGAAATATTTGTGACGATCTTTACTGATAGGGCCCCATCAAAAGAATGTGCCCCTCATTTTGCACCAGTATAGAACTTTAGAATATTCAGTGGTCTAGTTGGCTTTATTGTTACATAATAATACTGTTGCAATTTTACATTACAGGTATACGGCAGTCAATAGCAAGTATTGTAGAGACTGACCATAGTTACTGTGGATCCCGAAGAGAACATATACAAAGTAGGACTCTGATGGACATCACAAACCAAGCCCTGCCAGGTCCTTCTTCTTCAGAAACTCTTGCAATACCTTCTGGGTCTTCCGCAAGCACTTGTTTAACAGTAAATGAAAACTACCCTGCTCGGTCTACAAAAAGGAAAATGAATGCAGGTAGTGTATAAATATTATGTGTCTTGAAATCAATTTGACTCATCCTTTACGGAACATATTGTAAAGCAGGGACTGGGTAGGATAACCCATTCATTCGATTATGACTTACAAACAATATCCCTTTCAAACAGTAACTTCTTCAATGAAAGACTTACTCATCCCATTTCTATGATACATGTATATTTGTATAACTATAATATTAGTAAATATTAGTAAAGATACTTCTTTCTCTGACTCATTACTTTTAGTAGTTACTTTACAAAGAATCATTACTTATTATAAGATTGAGTTTTCATACTTATTTTTTTTTTTTCAGAACAAACATTCAGATATCTTTTAAAGAAAGCAGAAGCCACGCACGCAAGAAAGGAGCGAAAGAAGACGAATGATATTAGGAGACTGCGTCAAAAAGTGAAGATGTGGAAGTCACGTCTTCAGCAGCAGAAAAAGCTGGCAACTCAAAAGGACTTTGAGAAATTGACTAAAAATATGACAGAATCGGCCAAATTATTTAGCCGAATGCAGTTTGTTGAAGGCAGAAAAAAGAAAAAGGGACACAGGTTTACTCAGGAGGAAAAGATTTTGTCCTTGTCCATTTTTAAAAAAAGCCCTAAGGCTTACAAATTATTATGTAAGCATTTTATATTACCTTCGAAAAAAGTAATAAAAGCAATGCTGTCTAAGGTAAAATTGTCGCCAGGCATAAATTTTACAATTTTTCAAGAATTAAAAAATACTGTAACAAAAATGTTACCTCAAGATCGTCTGTGTACATTGATATTCGACGAAATGTCGATATCACCACAAATTCATTACAATGTTTACACAGACGATCTTGTAGGATTTGAAAATTACGGCGATGGCGAAAAGACGGACAAATTTGCCAATCACGTCTTAGTGTTCATGATTAAAGGGGTAAAGAAAAATTTTAAACAACCTGTTGCATACTACTTTACGCAAACTTTAAAAAGCGATAAGCTTAAACAAATTTTGAAAAGCGTTATAACAAAAGTGCAAGCAACAGGTTTAGAAATTATTGCAACCGTGTGCGACCAAAGTTCCCCAAATGTTAGTGCTATTAACAGTTTATTATTGGACTCGAAAAAAATATTTTGCCAAGAAAAAAAGGAATGGCGAAATGATGTTCTATACATTAATAATAAAGTTATAATACCTTTATATGATGCACCCCACTTAATTAAAGGGGTAAGGAACAATTTGATAAATAAAGAACTAAAATACATTCATGAAGATAAACAAAAAAGCATTAAGTGGGAATATTTCCAGCGAGTATTTGAAGCGGACAGGTCGCACGGTGAGTTGCGTCTTTTGCCCAAATTAACGAATGAACACTTAGACCCAGATAAAATAAGGAAAATGAAAGTAAAAAATGCCGTTCAAGTACTGAGCTACAGCATGGCTGTTGCAACAGACAATCTAGTTGCCAGACAAAGTGTTGCTGAAGAATGTGCCAATTTGATTCCATTTGTATTATTAATAGATAAATTATTTGATTCATTGAATGCATCTTGTTTTTCAGTGCCCAATGGAAAAATTTACAGGGCTGCTGTGAAAAGAAATTCTCCTCATCACAAGCTATGGCTAGATGCTGTGCAAGTTCTGAAAACAGTTAAATTTGTATTAAAAAAGAATTCCCAACTAATAGAAAAGTCTGTACCAACTGTTACTAACTTGATTAAGACAATCGAAGGTTTTAAGACACTCTGGCAACTGTTGTTTCGAAAGTATTCCTTTGATGCAATGTTGACGCGACACTTTAACCAGGACCCACTCGAAAACTTTTTCGGAAGTATCAGAAGTTTAGGTGCCCGTAATGTGGCACCTAATTGTATGGGATTTGAGGGTGCATACAAAACACTCTTGCTGAACAATTTCAGCAGCAATCATTCAGTCAACGCTAATTGCGAAGAAGACCAAAATGATTGCTTACAGTCGATATCTTTTTTAATAAATTATAAAGAAAATATTTCAGCACCATCACAATCCCAAAATATTGTAATTGATCAGCCCCTAGAAGTGATTGAAGGCATCAGAACTGTGTTAGACACAGGGGCTGATCAAAGAATTTATGTATGTGGGTGGGCCCTGTCAAAATGTTTGCAAAAAATTGTAAAAGGTTGCAAAACATGTAAAAACACGCTATTGGGCAATCCGGAAGATGCCAAGTATAGATATATAAGACAAAAAGAATACAACAAAAATAAACAATGGCTATGCTACCCATCTGATTGCTTAATAGCGTGTTTCCAAGAAATACAGGAAACAACAGTTGCATTTCTGAATAGTGAATGCTACAAAAAAAATATAAAAGAAAGAATTAAAGCCTTTATCGAATTATTTATAGATTTTAATTTTATTGATTGTATGAACCACAAAGAAAAATTTAAAGAAACTTTTGTGGATACATCCATCAACTTAATTATATTCAGTTGGTGCAGATCTCTTAACAGAATATTAGACGGCAAATTAGCTTATGATGGGGAGGATAAAATAAAGAAATCAGCTCAATTATATTATAATAATTATAAAACCCATAGAAAATAAAGCCATGTTGTGTCCTAGTTCAGTGTTCCACAAACTTTTTCCATGCACGGTGCACCTATGAAATCAGGATATTTTAGAGGTGCACCGTAAATTCAATTCAATTTTTTATCAAATAATTATTGCTTATTATAAAATTAAAAGTGATCATGGAAAAGACTTCTATCATTTCTTCCCACCTGGAAATAAATGCATTCTATTCCATTTAATGAGAAGCTTTTCCCGCGGCAAGCCAATTATTAATGACCACGCACGGCACATCGGTGTGCCGCGGAACACTGAGTTAAATCTGCTAAAAACAAAAGCTTTAGTTATTTCAGTGCAGTGCAATTATATAGTATATAAATCTCAATTCAATAAACGTGAATATCGCTAAAGAAATTGTTTTTTATTCTCACCCCTGGTTGCCCTCATTACTTTGGCAAATTTATTATTTACTTACTCAACTTACAAGGCAACTTATGGAGTGAGAGTATGTTTACAAAAATATTACTAACTCCACAAACAGAAAATTGTCAGGAAAACGACGCTTTTCGTGGTGTTAGTAATATTTTTGTAAATATACTTTCGCTCCATATCTGGTGCTATATATATCGATATGCATACTGCATAGCTATATATATATATACACTCCTTTAGTTATCCTACAAAGTTGCAGATGGCAGCACGTTCCATACATGCACTTATTACCACAGAGTAGCCACTCTATCTCAGCTATACATTATTCCTCTATGGTTAGGGACTGTCTCGATCGTCGTCGATGATTTCGTCGTCACAAAGTTGGGTTATATTTGGTGTCCTTTCATTTTCTGATTCCAAATCATCACTTAAGTCGTCTATATCAACTCTTCGGATTGTCTGTCGTTCAAAAAGCCTCCATTATAGTACAAATAAACACTAAAACAAAAAAAGTACGTAATTACACTCAGTGAAAAAAGTTACTTATTTGGTGTCGTGGGTCAAACGTGACCCAGACAGCTACTTACCTCCACTCCTAAGATAGTCCCAGCGCTGCACTTCCACCCCCCGCCGCAGCTAGCGACGTACTGAGAATACGTAGAAGCGCACAGTCGTTGCATAAATATTAAAAGAATTATAACCGAAAATGTTCGCTCCTGGGTCAAATTTGACCCACGATACCTGCTAAGGGTTAATAATTGTTATAAGAAATAAAAGTACTTTTGAGTTCTGATTATTGTATTAACTTTTTTTTATCTTTTGTTTTTTAATTGATTTCTAATTTCCGAATTCAAAATACAAATTTGGAATTCAATGGTTTGCCGTTTGGCGCGAATTTGAATAATGAGAGATGAGTCATGAGAGCCAATATTAATGTCAACAGCATTGAAATGTCAAGTTTTGAAGAAAATTCAACGTTTATATTTGTATTTCAATCTAATTGTTCGTCCAAGCTCTATCATAGTTTTTTTTTAAGTTTTTTCGTATCCTAATCCAACCGGAGACAATTCCGGTCCGAAATAAAAATCAGGTATAAATGACTATGACTATCTTTTATTTATACAGATTTATTAAGGATTTATTGTACATTTGTAAAGAAGCGGCATGCTGCTTATGTAACATTATATAAGAGTAAGTAGTGTAGTGCTCGATTGTGCGAAGCGTTGCTGTAGTTGGAACATTCAACGTTAAGCATTATGCCACATAATGCGCTCTAGTGCTGTAATTGGAAAACACGGATATTTATTCCGCCAAAAACGCTAGACGCTTGGAAAAATAGTGCTCATGACACATGTCAATAATGTCACTTGTCAGTCGACTATTGACTATGATTTTTGACATGTTAGTAGATTGTTTATGTGTCAAAACTCATAAAATATAATCGAAAATAATATATTTTGAAGAAAAAGAAGCAGAGAGATAGCATCAGATAAACTTAGTTACGGGGTCTATAATTATAAATTTTAGTCATGAATCAAATGAACATGCACGTTCCAATGAACCCTGGTGGTGCCATGGGTCCTGCTCCCAACGTACCAATGCAGATGCCTGTATCTGGTCAAATAATGCAACAACCATCGCCACAACAAATGCAGCCGGCAATGCCACAACAAACTCAACAAGACAAAATGGATAATATAACTAAAGTCAAAACCTTAATGGGCTCTTTGCGAGAATCACTACCGGTCAGTATGAAAAAGAAGATTATAGATTTAGCTTAAAAACTAAATTTTAAGATTGTAATAGCATGGAAATGAAAGGTTTCCAAAATTCCTATACTTAATTTAAGTTTCTTTTCAATCTTTCAGATGACTTTAAAATCAGCTGCTCAAATTTTGCATCAAAATCACAGTGTGGATTGTAACACACAGTAAGTATTTGATAAAAACATCATCTCATTCCAATAGAAATGTTTGACCCCTATGACCACTTGGTGAAGCCACAATTGCAGAGCTAATAATGTTGTAAAATTAATAAATAAGAATTGTAAGGGCGCGTTCCCACTATGTCGTAACGACTAATTTATCGTTCGACGACTGTCATCTCTACCTGTTCCCATTATAACAATTGTTTGTCGTCAACATTTTTTATCGTTTAGCGACTGTCGTATCTAGCTGTTCCCATTGGATCGCGACGACATTTTATCGTTTCCTGGCAGTCGCTTTGTCGTTTACACATCATAAGCAATCTACAAATCTAGTCGCCTCTGCGTTCGCTTGGTGATTACTAGTGCGTTTACTCTCCTGAGTTCAATGGACGTCATAGAGTTGCCGTCCAAGATTTTTTTATCGTTTTACGACTGTCGTGTTTGCCGTTCCCACTGTCACGACAAAGTGTCGTCACTGCAAAAACTGTCGTAGACGACAGTAAATTGTGTCGTTCTAAATGTGAACACCTCCATTTAAACATATAAGCCACGACACTTAAAACTACACGATTATCTGTCGTCACGACACGGTGGGAACGCGCCCTAAGTTGTTCTGTTACATTGTCTCTCAATCTGCTTGGAAATTTCTGAAGATTCACATTCATTGAATTGCATTGATTTGCTATATTATTCACACTGAAGTAGACTTTAACAACATTCTTTCATTCTCTGAGTAGACTTTAACAGCTTTTTTATTTACATACATTATGTTTAAATCATGATAGGAATGTACAGTTTCTGAAATTGTATTATGTTGGTATTTTACTTTCCAGAAAAGGGCTTGAAAATCCTGCATCAAGGTTTGACAAAAATTTAGAAGAATTCTTTTCATTATGTGACCAAATGGAATTGCACTTGGTAAGTTCTTCTTAATAAATAGGATAGGATGTTAATTGATAATTGCTCAAATACATAAGTAGTAATGTTAAGAATTAATATACATGGGGGGGCAACCTCGGACACATACTTTAAATTTTAATAATTTTAATAATGAAGCTTGAGATCGATTTGATTTAACATTGAACCCCAATGGAAACCCAATGGACACATCACACCAACAAACAATATGCTTTCTCCTTTTTATACCTTTTTTTATTAATTAAGTAATGTTTTATATTAATTTATGTGCGAAAATGTTTTATTTTGGACGCAATAAAAAAATAAACCTATCCCAACTTCTGGACAATCTTTGACCAATAACCAGCCCTTAAAATGTTTGATTTACGTCATGCATTCCGATTATTAAATCCTGCTCAAATAATAAACATCATCATTATAATTAATTAGCTTCTATATTGTAATGCATATCAGTAGGTTCACAATTATCGTCATAGATACAATTTATGATATTTGTTTCCCTGACCATGCAAAAGAAACTACTTGATTTGACGTTCTATGAATGATACATCCCTTATTATCTGTGGAGACTTTAAACCATAATATATATGGGTGATTATACAAAAATGGGGTAACTTTTGAGGATATTTTGTTTACTATATTTTTTATATCAGATTGTTACAAATTAGGGTGTATATGATAGCTGATCTAATGAATATATTGTTCCAAATCGGGCCAGCCACTTTTTTAAGTAGATTGTGAGATATTTTAAATTTTCTGGAATTGGCCTCCAGGGGACTGACGAGGCTAACATGGTACTGATAAAAAACACAATTTTGTAATATTCTTAAAGAAATTGAATGAAAATTACTACAAATCTCTCAGTTTTAATAATGGAACATGTCTTTTAAGTATTAAAATCACTTAGTTACGTTTAAAAATGATAATTAATAATATGTGATACTGGGAAAAAACAATATCTCAAGTTTCAAAACAGCCTTCTGACATTTAACGCTACGTGAATATTCTTACTCTCTTACTTAACTTTTACTACTTTGACTTAGTTTTACTTGATATTTCAAGTAATTCACAAACAATAGAAACAAAAAAACGGCCAAGTGCGAGTTGGAGTCCTAACAAACCTATTTTTTATTATGTTTGTAACTAAAAATTTACACTTTTAGCAATTTTTCCTTTATCTGTGTTATAAGACGTTGCTATTTACCAAGTAGAAGTAAACTATATAGCAGTTTATAGTAGACTGTATACACGGGAAGCATCCTGTGTGTTTTTTTATTCCCTTGCGAATATTGAATTTTGCGGAAATTTGCAGTATTAACGGATGTAGGTATCTTTTGATTGCGTTGCGTTATAAGTTTGATTTTTTTACAGCCCCAAGGTTTCTTAATCTTGAGTGTCCAATATAAATTTCAGATTGATTTCTCCACGCGTTCTAAAAAAAACGTCTTAACAGACAAACGGACAACAAAGTGATCCTATAAGGGTTCTGTTTTTTCCTTTTGAGGTTCGGAGCCCTAAAAATCTACCAATATTTATGTTAAAAGTACTAATTATAGTAAAATTAAAAACCAAAGGCTCGAATGAAACTCTCATCTGAGTTTTCATAAGAGCCCCTTGACATTTTTATAATGTTATTAAGTATATTAATTAACTTTTATGTTATTTTGAGGTAATTTTACTTCACAGTATTATACGTATACGTATTTATCTGATAAATATAAAAAGCTATGCCCTGAAAGCATCAAAATCAATAATCAAAATAAAATAAGATCTTTTTAATAAAATTATTATAGTTTGTTTCAATAGCTCTTTTCTTTGCTACTGTTTCTTAAATGTTTCTTCCCTAGTCAAATTCAGTTTCTTTTAGCGTGGCGC
>CAJQZN010017736.1:0-10939 GCA_907164685.1 Colias eurytheme | reverse complement strand
CTGCGGTTTTACCCGCACTGCTCCGCTCCTATTTGTCTTTTTATGATTATGTATAGTATACGGAATCTGTTGTGTAAAAATTATATTTTTCTGACTCGCCAGAATGCCTACTATCTCCAGTTACAATATTATCCATTAACTAACTGTTGCCCGCAGCTTCGCCTGCATGGGAAAGATAAATTAGCATGGTACAAACTTTCATCCCCTTTTTTATCTCCTTGGAGGTAGATTTGATCAAAATCCTTTCTTAGCGGATGCCTACGTTCTAACATCTGTAGGCTGTGCGTTGATAGATCACTGACAGTCAGTCACCTTCGAGTTGTATATATTTTGATTTTAGATTATTCAAAATATTTGTATTATCTATTCATACAAGTATGGTAGAAGCTCTTTAAATTGAACCTTAATAAGTCAAGTTATCCAGAAACAAAGCAGACATAAATAAATGTTGTATAAAGCATACAACATTTTGACAAATCAATATATATAAATTTATAAAGAATAGAAAAAATTCCATCACGAGGCGGGACTCGAACCCGCACCCTGCACGCCAATCCGGGGCGGATGCTTGACCAATTCAGCCACCTGTGACCCGCCAGAGCGATCGAATGCATTCTATTTCAGTTTTATGTGTCTAAGGGATTTACAATAATATCAAATTGAAATCAATATTTGTTATCAGGTACAATACCTGCTGAAATGGAAGGGCTACAAGGAGGAGGAGAGCACCTGGGAGCCGGAAGAGAATCTCGACTGCGAGGAGCTGATCAAGGCCTTCGAGGACAGTCGGAAGGAAAAGGAAAAAGAGGTATTATCATTGACATCAAATTTTGAAATGTATATGTAAAAATAAACATGTTAATAATGAATATAAATTAGTTTGGCACACAATTTACAGGGTATATTTAATTTCCAATATCGGAGAATGCATATTATAATTTATAAAGTATAATATAAATAGTGTCGTAATATGGGTGAAAATAAATTAAAATAAATAATATTTTCATTATAACCTGCAACTGCATAAAAAATAAATATAAATTTTCATTTCACCTTTGTTTTAAAATGAGGTTCTGGCTCTCTTGCTAGGTAAAAGCTGTCTTAAGAAAGCCAGTGTTACTAGCTAGGACTGGCTGTCTGTGCTTAGGAAACTAAAAAAAGTCTACAATAAAATAAAGTTTTTAAATGACTGGTGGTATTATGTGAATGATTATATTATTTTAATTGTCTGTCACATACCTACAAAAGCCCTGTATGACGATGACATGACGATTTTGTGAAACCTTTTTTGTTTTTTCAAACTGTTTTATTTTATGTGTCGCAGTTGCCACGTGAGCATATCCGCTGGCACAAGTAACTATTTCTGTAGATTGTGTTATTCTGGTACATAAGCTACATCACTGCCCAGTATTACCAAAATCCCCTCTATCGTTTTTCCTTCGCGTTTCACTTTTCAGACTATTTCAACTTTACCCCTTTACCAAAAAAATTAACAAATACCAATAATAATTTATTTATTTATTTCATTATGGATCACCAACATGACATACACTGATACATAGGTAAAAGCATTAAAAGTAATAACAATCATAGACATAGTGCTGTCACAATTATAGGCAACCACCACTAACAAATATAACATTAAATCAAACGACACACAGTCTGCAGCTAACTGCAGATTATAGGTAAAAATAATTTATTATAATCTATAAATTTATAAAGAATAGAAAAAAATCGATCACGGGGACTCGAAGCCGCATCCTTTCGCGCCATTCCGGGGCGGATGCCTGACCAACTCAGCCACTCGTGACCCGCCAGAGCAATCGAATTTATTCTATTCTTTCAGTTTTATGTGTCTGGAGGGACACTGTCTTATTATAATCTTTCAGCAGAAGACCAAAAAGACAGAAGAACGCGGTAAGAAACGACCGCGCGAGTCGAGCGAGGACTCCAGTGTGCGCAAGGGGCGTGCTACCAGCGTGTCGTCTGCTGATGATTCTAGGAAAGAGAAGAAAGATGATAAGGCCAAGTCCGGCTTCGATAGGGGACTGAAAGCGGAGAAGATTATTGGTGAGATATTGTACTATACAGGATGTCCCACTATTGGTATACTAAGCGCGAAGGGACTTGTAGTTTTGCATAAACTGATCACGAAAATAATACTTAAACAACAAAATTACATCCAAAAATTTTTGCTAGATTTTTCCTGAAAATCCATGTTCTCTTCTCTAGCTTCGCGCAGCCGACATATACCGCTTCGTTAATGTGAGCATTTTGTCTATGAAATCATAATCTTAAACGATAGGTCACGTGCTGGTAGCAAAGCTGGGCGGGTTGCTTGTTATGGGTATACACATAGAGTTTTAAGAATTCATCTATTTGAAAAAAAAACTGCGTCTGGAATTTTATAAGTATTTTTTACGTACTCAGCGAATGCAAAACTATAACCTCCTTTGAGCTTAGTATACCAACAGTGGGACACCCTGTATAACGTATCTATGTGGATTTTTTTATTGGCTTTTGCCCGCGATTTCCACCTGAACACATAAAAATTTTATAGAATGTGAGATTGGATTGGATAGGGATATAAAGTTGTGATTGCTTATAAGTGCTACTTATAATAATCATTTCAAAATTTTGGCAAAAATATTCATAATAGTTGCTCTAGATGACATTGTAGATGAAAGTAGGTGAAGTAACTTGAAATATACACTATTTAGCTACAGTGTTTAGTCAGACAAATTTAATCAAATATGTCTTTTAAATTTTCATTTCTCTGTATACTTTCATATGTAATACTGAAATGAATTAGCAATAAACTTCACAGTGAGTCGTTTGCAATAGCAAAGTAGATAATAATGAACTGTAACATATTCCAGGCGCATCGGACGCGACGGGTGAGCTGATGTTCCTCATCAAGTGGGCTGACTCAGACGAGGCTGAACTGGTGCCCGCCAAGGTTGCTAACGTCAAGTGCCCACAACAGGTAAATAGTATAATATCGTTTACTAGCTGTGCTCCGCGGTTTTACCCGCATTGCTCCGGTGTTGGTCTTAGCGTGATGATAAGTACCTATTTATTTATTTATTTATTTATTTATTTAGCCTTTTAAACTGGGTGAGGATAGTTTTTTTTTTGACTGTATAATTTTCTTAGTGATTTTTATGTATGAATTATTTTCTATAGAATATCTCTCAGCTCAGTGTGCCTTCTGGCAAAGGCCTCCTCCAGTAGTTTCCATTGTTTCCGGTCTTTGGCTACTCTCCTCCAATTGGGTCCTGCGGTAAGTTTAAGCTCATCTTCCCAGCGCATATGTTGACGTCCTCGACTTCTCTTGCCATCTCTTGGATACCAGTTAGTCACAATTTGGCTCCATTTTTCTTGTCTAGATCTCAACATATGGCCGGTCCATCTCCATTTTTGGAGGTCTATTCTTTCCAGGATATCAGTCAGTTTTGTTTTCTCTCTTAATTGCAGGTTACTGATTCGATCTTGCCTTTTTGATCTTGTGATGCTCCGTTCCATGCTTCTCTGGCACTTTGCTAATTTTTCTCGATGGTATTTGGTAAGGGACCATGTTTCGCAGCCGTAGGTTATGCAAGGAAGGATACAGGTGTTGAATACTTTTCTTTTTATTGCCATGCTGTGATCTTTTGATTTTACAATTTCCTTCAGAGACCAAAATCTCTTCCATCCATTAGCAATCCTTTTATTTAGTTCCTTAGTTATTTGGTCTCTTGGGGAGATTATCTGACCCAAGTAGCAATATTCGTCGACATATTCTATTTGTTGATCTTCGATTACAATGGGATCCATTACCGAGTTGGTCATCAGTTTTGTTTTTGTTATGTTCATTTTTAAACCCACTTTCGAGCTCTCTTTATTTAGAGATTTGATCATCTTCCCGAGTGTCTTTGGATTTTCTTCCAGAAGAACAAGATCATCCGCAAATCTTAAGTGGTTTAGTTTTCTTCCAGCTACGTTGAGGCCTAGGTGCTCCCAGTCCAGATTACGAAAGACGTTCTCCAGAACTGCTGAGAACAACTTCGGCGACATTGGGTCACCCTGTCTAACTCCTCTCTTGATTCTGAATTCTTTACCCAAGGCTTCCAATTGGATTTTTGCTTTGCTGTTTGAATATATATTCTTAATAATGTTGATATATGAAGCAGGTATACCTTGCCTTCGTAAGCTTTCCCATATTGCTTTGTGACTAATACAATCAAATGCTTTAGCATAGTCTATAAAGGCTATGTATAATGTTTTGTTGAACTCATTATACTTTTCAATAATCTGTTTTAGTGTGTGGATGTGGTCTATTGTAGAAAAGTTACGTCTGAATCCAGCTTGCTCTATTGGTTGGCTTTCGTCTAATTTTGCGCTTATCCTGTCCAAAATGACCTTTGCGAAAATTTTGTACACATTCGACATTAAGCTTATAGGTCGGTAGTTACTGATGTCATCCTTTGCGCCTTTCTTATGTAGTAGGATTATATGTGAAGTTTCCCATTGTGTTGGTACATATCCAGATATCGAAATTTGGTTGAACATCTTGGTAAGTATTGGTACTAGTTCTTCAATAGTGCCTCTTAACATCTCGTTCCTTATTTTGTCTGGTCCCGGAGCTTTCTCCATTTTTAAACTTTTTATTGCCTTTTCTACTTCACTCTTCAAAATATCGGGTTCCCTATCTGGCATGCTTTCTGCTGTTATACTTTGAGATGGTGGTAAATTAGGATGGTTGTGTGCGTCTTTGTTAGAGTAAAGTTCTTTATAGAACGTCGTGGCTAGTTCCTGTATACATTTCCTGTTTGTGATAGTATCTTCTTTTTTCCTTAGTTTGGGCACCCACTCTTTTCCTGATTCTCTCAGTTCTTTTAGAGCTTTTCTTACACCACCTGTTCTCATTACTTGTCTCTCTAACACTTCTAATCTCTTATTTTTACGGTCTTTCCTCATATTTTTGTTGATTTGTTTGCTTATTTCAGTAATTATTTTTATGTTCTCTTTGTTTTTTCCTTGGGCCAGTAAGGATTTTCTGCGGTTGATTAGTTGGATGGTTTCATCGCTAAGCGGGTACTTGTTTTTGGTTTTGTTGGTATTAATAGTTGTAGCAAGTTTTTTTTCTAATTTTCCATAATTTACTGTGATGTCGGTTTCATTTTCAAATGTTAGTTCTTTAAAACTATCTTTTATAGACATGCCAATTCTTTTGTAATTTTCCGTGGTGGTTAGGATTGAGTTATAAGTGGTAATGTTCTTCCTTCCTTTTTTTGGTGGTAATGCCAGAATTGTACTTCTGACCATCCGATGATCTGTGTTAAAATTTAGTTTTGATATCACGCTTGTATTTGAAAACGCCTTAGGGGAATTGCTCATCATATAATCTATTTCGTTCTTATATCTGCCATCTGGTGAGATCCATGTCCATTTATTTTTTGGATGTTTTCTGAATATACTGCTGAGGAGAGTTAGGTTGTGTTCTAACAAGAATTCCACAAGCTTTTGGCCATTAGAGCTTCTTTTGCCATATCTATATATATATCTGCCCAAAACATACTCCTCCTCATTTTGTTTTTCCCCAACTTGGGCATTAAAATCTCCCATCAGTATGATATGGTTGTTTGTATAATTCCTGATAACTTTTGCCAGGTCGGCATAGAAGGACTCTGTTTCTGATTCTGCAGCTTGCTCAGTTGGTGCATATGCTTGAATGATAGTCCAAGTCTTTGTATAGTTTGGTAATTTAATGTTAAGCACTGCTATCCTTTCAGAGATACCATAGATGTTTTGTATTTGTTTTTTCAGAGTCGTCTTTATGAGGAATCCAACTCCTCTTTTGCCTCCCTTTTCGCCTTTGTTAAACAATATGTAATCTTGGTATTCACATATCGTTTCGCCTTCTCTTCTCATTTCACTGATTCCTAGTATGTCCCACTTTATCTCTTGGATGGCAATATTCAGTTCTGCAAGTGTATCTTGTGTTCTTAGAGTTCTTGTGTTTAATGTTGCAATATTGATTCTATTTATTTTTCTATTATAATTATAATAATCTGGAGGGTTATGGTCTACACTTCCCTCGGCGACCAACCGTGGTGGGAAGGATTTTTTTAAGTATTTTTTAAAATTATTAAATGGTTGTTTTTCCTGTTTTTGTTTTGAATTTCCGGTTCTAGTTGTTGGTTTTTGTTTAAGTTTATTATGTGAGCTTGTTAGTTTTTTGAACTTTCTGAGTTTGAGGTTGATGTAGTTCTGTCTCTACCCATGTACTGTAATATGTTTGGTTTCAATATGTCTTTTTGCCCCGTACTCTTTGCTTTATTTGCTTTGTTCTCGAGCTCGTTATGCGTGTTCGGTTTTTTCAACGTTGGTAAGTTGGGGGATACAGTTTTGTCTCTCTTCCTTTTTTCACGCTGATTGTCTTTTTGCTTTTTAATTACAAGCTGGTCTCCTCTCATAAAAGCTATGTTTCCCTTTTTCCATTCTTCCTCAACTTTGGACTGTAGTTTTTTCCGAGCCTCAAGGACATCTTTGGGAAAGTCCTCTTTGACATAGATGCCTGGTGGTAGTTTTGATTTTGATTTTAATATTAGATGTTTCTTCCACATAGTAGAGAATGTAACTACCACAGGGCGATTTTTGCTGGTTTTCTTTCCAATTCTGTATATGTTCTTTATTTCGTGGCTGTCTAGATGTACTTCTGCTTCTTCGATGATATCTTTAATGTAGTCAACAAGTTCTGCTTCTCTTTTTCCATTTTCATCGACGCCAAAAAATATCAGATTGCTTTTCCGCTTGTCATTTTCCAAGTTAGTTATTCTGTGTTCCAGTTTCGTTATTTTAGATTTTAAATGAACGTTTTCTTCCATTAAAGTTTTCATCTTTTCATCAATTACTTCCATGACATTTTTCGTAACTGCTGTTGTAAGCGTAAGAGTTTGTTGTTTGAGTTTTTCATCTAGCTTCGCGTCCAATTTTGAAAATAGTAATTCCATCTGTTCATTCATTTTTATTTTTATTTTTGCAATTGTTTTTCCCTATTTTTCTTTGTTAATTCTTAACTTGCAACACTAAGAATTTGTGGGAATTTTTCTAATTTGTAGTGGTAACCCTTTTCGTATATTTAATAATTTTTGCTTGCAACACTTGTAAACTGTCTTTCTGTTAGGTTGGTATGCTTGATGGATGACAGATTGATTAGCGACTAACTTCACTTAGCATGAATTGTTATGATATGTCACAATGAGTATTCACTGCACTTTTTCGCATTAATCTTAGCCCCTTCTGCAAATAGGCATGACGAAAGATTTTGAAATTCTCTTCCATAATGTGTGTATACGTTTACTATACAAGAAAAACCCTATATTTCGGTAATATACTTAAATTTAACGAAGATTAAAGCCATTTTTCAAAAAATATTTAATATCTGTGCCAAAACAGCTCGCAGGTGTCATGGCGTAGGCGTGACGTCAAACTTTGGTAAATACGTAATTATTTGTACGCATTGCGAAGAAAATTAAAAAAGTCTTTATTTAATATGTGTTATAGAAACGAATTACAAAGTTTATAAGTGGTGTGCAGTATTGCAGTGTGAATCCACATAAAAATAATGCTCAAAAATGTGTTAGTAATTATTTCAAGCGAAAAAATAATAATAAATTATTGTATAAAGTTGGCGCGGAGAATCCCGAACCATGTATTCGTGAATTCGCAATTATATTTCTGTTCTGAGTCGATAAAGCATACGTGAAACAATAGAAAATAAATAAAAATGCGTATTCTCAACATATTCATAACAACAAAATACATCTGACGTGAGTTGTTTACTTATGCGTGACGTCACGCGTGTTTTAGTCAAAATGGCGAACTTCAGAATTTCAATGTTTTATTTTATTGATAATCTCATTAATCTTCATGTTTTTAAGATTTCTAAGTCGCTATATTTAATTTATTTATTATACATTTTCCCTTAAAAACACTAATACGATCATTTATGGATACTGTCGTCATGCCTATTCTCCACTTTCTTCTAGGTTTTGATGGTTTACTAATTACGAAACACCGAAATTTCACGAGTTTTTTGATCTTGTGCACTTGTTTTCGATTTTTAATCACGGAGCTTACTAACGTACGTATTGACAGATAGACTACCGGAACCGGAATCATCCCATCCCTAAGTACCTAACTAGATAATAATTTTTAAAACTTAATTAGAGCAAATAAATGGCGCACAGATTTTGTTTGTGGTGTCTCCTCCATACGTAGTAATATTATCGTATAATACTACACGATGGATCGACAACCACCGGCCGCTGTTCAGCGTGGCTCTAGAGGCGCACACCACTGTGCACCCGCAGGTGAGTGTGTGTGTGTGTGTGAATTGAATTTTTATTCTATACTAGCTGCGCTCCCCGGTTTCACCCGCATTGCTCCGTTCCTATCGGTCTTAACGTGATGATATATAGCCTATAGCCTTCCTCGATAAATGGACTATCTAACACTGGAAGAATTGAAATCGGACCTTCTCGGTTCCTGAAATTAGCGCGTTCAAACAAACAAGCAAGCTTTATAATATTAGTATAGATTTATTTATAGGATAGACTAGACTGCTTGATATACAACAAGGTTTTTATGTACTGTTGGAAGGATTTATTTCGTTTTTTACCTATTAAAAAACATAGTAATCAGTAATAACCATTAAAATTAGTCAAGTAATCATCATTTACGAAGTAAAAGCTCTAAATAATGTTTTGGTGTTAAATTTGTATAAATTATGTTCAGTCTACACCTACACACATTACACTTTAAATATGCTACGATTAAAGAGATCACTAAGCGAAAAAATAGCTCACAACGCGTTGTGGTCACAATTAAAGATCCACAGCTTGATATTCATGTTATGGCTGGTTAAGATAACCTCATAGAAATTCGTGTCATTAAACAATATGCTATTCGACCTCAAGGCGTTGTGGCAATGACGAAATAATTAGTTCACTAAAGAAATGGACAAGAGAAGAATTAATTACTTGACTTGATTAAAGCAGTTTTAAAAGCAAGGCACTGGTAACCACTAGGCTGGGAACATACAAGTTGGTCCAATATATATTATTCAGAGAAAACGCTTAATTTTTCATTAAAATCTATCATTTATGAGTATGAAATATGATATGAATAATGAATATTTCTATTAATAATAATAATAATTTATTAGGTCTAGGATGGACTATTGGCCAACCTAAACCCTTTCAAGATAAATCTTGTTTCCCAATTTGAGCAACGTACAACTGCCGCATCCACATAATCAATTTTATTTGTGCAATTTGAAAAAAACTTCGATAGTGCGATTTACAATCGTACAATATACAAGTAGCGCCATCTAGTGATGCGCTTATCTCAGGAACTACTTGACCAATTTCAATGTTTCATTGTTGGATATGTAAGAGATGGGTTGGAGCCTGGGAATGTGGGGTTTACCTCTAGTCGAAAACATGCATAATTCTCTGTTTATTTTGTTTTTATTTTTCATGCCTTAAGCTATTTCAATTTCTGTTTTAACACTTAGGCTGGGTTGCTCCATGTTGCTTTAGCAATAAGAAACATGTTAAAGTAAAAACAGAACAGTAAAATATGAGTTTTATTTTTATTAGTTATGCCATTTGACTATTTAATATGTTGACTTCATTATTTTTACACTAACTATAACCGCTCATATTTCACCGTTTAAAAGCTATTGTTAACGTTAAATAACTGAGAGAACTTAAATACAAAATAAGATGTCATTTTACTTGCGACTTTGTTAACTTTAACTATGCTAAATAATACGCTTTTATAACCCATTTCACAGTCACTGTAAAAGTCAAAATTACTGTTATTGTTAAATTTGACATTAATCTTCACTACATACAACTAAAATATGGTGCTATCAAGCTTTAATAACTTGACAAATATTTAGAATTTCTTTTCCAATCAGATAAACTATATTAAAAAAAGACAGGTTGCACTCCGGGAGTGCCGGCAGAAGTGAAAACTTGATTATTAACGTTGAGCATGTTTGATATTTTGCAATGGTATCCGTCTTACGCTTTTTCGATCAGGTCACGTGTCCTGACGCGAGTTTAAGATTTTATACCCATTACAGAAAAAGTGCTCAACGCCACTAAAGAAGTTTTAACTTCTAAACGATTATTTGGTTGCAGGTGATCGCGTTCTACGAGGAGCGACTGACGTGGCACAACCCGTCGGAGTCGGAATGACTGACGGCGCGGGCCTGTTGAAGCCAACATGCCGAACTGTGTGTGTTTAGTGATAGTGGTGGTGCGGTGACATGGTCAAGTTTTTAGTGTTAAATGACTTAGTGAATACTGCCATGTGGAAGATTAGAGCTAGCGCGCACGAGCAACTTTGTCTCCGCAACTATTTTGTCTCTCCACCCATGGGCTAGTATGAAAGTGCGCGCACGTAGCGACGCAACTCCCCATACAAATTGATGGGAGACAAAATAGTTGCATAGACAAAGTTGCTCGTGCGCGCTAGCTCTTATGCTTCTATATGGTAAATATTATTTTTATGATATCTTTAATTTAGTTGTAGCAATTCTACTTAAATCCTCTGTGGATCTGTCTCAGTCATAAATAAAACTTTCTTTGTGCTTAACGTTTAATTGACTTATCATCAAATGTATGCACCAAAGGTGCTAAATTATTTCGGTTTCATTTATATGACTTCCTTACTTTAGATGTGTATCTGTAACTCCAGGCACAAACATGTTTGTTTTGTTTAATAATGTATTGATTGGATAGAAAATTAAAATGTGTTTGTCTAGAACAAATAATGAAATATTAAATGTATATATTTGTGGACGTAATTCTAATTACCACTTAATACTATTTTAGTTAGTTGTTGTATTGTGTTGATTTATAATAATTTTATAAAAAATCCG
>CAJQZN010017735.1:0-14668 GCA_907164685.1 Colias eurytheme | reverse complement strand
TTTGTATGTATATATTTATATATAATATATATATTATGATGTATTTATTTATAGATTTATTATTTATGTATATTTATTCTTTAGGTTATAATTATATTTTATATTTATTTATTATTCATTTTCTTTTAGTTCAAATCAAAATTTTAAGTTTGTAATGCACCACCACCATAAATGTAATCCTTCTAAATTTTCGGGTTGTCTGGCAGAAATCGCTTACAGCGATAAGACCGCCCTCTGTACATGTTGTTACTTGTATGGTTCCTAGTTTATAATCCTGTATTATGTGTGCAATAAAGTATTTTTCATTTCATTTCTTCATTTCATTCACCTTTAGTTATTCTAAGAGTTGTATTCAGACGTTTTTCATTTGCATTGTACTATCTGTAAGTAAAAGGAGAGCATTCTACTGCAAGTCACATCAGACAATGGTCAGTGTGCGCTCACAATGAGCGCGGAAGCTGGCCTAAGTTATAAGATCTAAGCTTTTATTACTATTTTAATATGAGTAGGTATATAAAGTGTCGATGTTCAACACATTGTATATGATTGAAAATTACATTCATATCAATGTATTATTCTTTGCATTTAACGATCGATTACTGCCTAATAGTTTTCTAATATCTTTAGTCAGATATGCTATGTTCTGGAATATGCAATTCTACAGGACTACTTCTATTTTATTTTCTAATACATTAGTTATCTATTTAAATACGGTTGTGCAACATGCAATATAACTCATGAAAAATATCCCGATTGACAACTTCATTTTATTTTGAGTTTCATTATGTCTGCTACTAATTTGTCCCAATAAAGAGAAGTTTAATGATCCTGATAAACACTCCCAAAAGTTTATCACTTGTACCGTTTCCCAACCAGAGCTATCCGATGCGATAGAGCACAGAGTTTCGTAACAGCCGATACGATCTCGCTCAAGATGTTCATTCCTTTGGATAACAAAAACTAATCTTATGTAACTTGTAAGCTTTCGCAGTGGAATATATTTTTAATATCGTATTTGGATTCTGTTTGTTTATGTGCGAGATTGTTCTGGACATTAAAATGCGTAAAATTTTTATGTAATGAACTTGATTAGAACTAATTAATTATGCATATGGCTTTTGGAATCCTTAATTTATTCATAAATTCGATAGCTTTGCAACCAAACAAGCTGTATAGTGTATATCAATTAAAAATATATTTACGGAATACGTGAAAATGTATCTGATATTTTTTCATCATAATTTAATATAAAACGAATAAATATTTATAAACCGTTTAATATTTAATATCTATTAAGCAAGATTTACAAGCGGAGCGTTGGAAAATTATTTTAATATTTTATACGGTATCGTTTTAGGGCTTATCTTTTAAGCTTTTTGTTGTACAATTTTGATATACACGTAGATTAAAGCATAAGATACATCTAAATTGGATTTAGGTAATCCTTTATGGCTCTACTTTTGATTTTCTTTATACATATTTGATAAAAAATACTCACATAATAGACGACAGTAGACGCTATATTTTACAGAAAACACACGAATACTTTTAATACTACAAACTATAATTATGACATTGTTTGATGAAAAATAATATCACCAAAAGGCCAAGTTCCTACATACACACAATTAATTTGTGTTATCATAATCACATTGTATGGACAGTGAAAAATGATCAGAAAGTGCGAGTGAACGGTAGCGGTTCGTGAGTCACGCCTCGTGCTCATATGATAATTACTGTATATTTACGTAAATAAGCTTATTTCTTGACGTTTCACGAAGCCCTATAGCAAGCCTCTACCAGGTGTAAGACGTGGTATAATTGTAAGTCCCAATTTAGGGTATTACTATTCCTGGCTATATTATTTTGAATCGGTAAAAATTATGTCTATTTGTATTACCTACTTAACAAAATGCACACCAATAAAATTTCAATGTTTACAAAAATATGTCGACTTCAAAATTAATGAAAATCGCTTCATCCGTTTCAATACAATAAATTTGAAAGAAATATCAACATTCCAAGTTAATAACAGCTCTATCCGCTAATAAATTACCCTAGCTACATTATCAGACGCTTTTCCATGATACTCATCAATAAATGGAAATCACTATAAACATTAGCACTCATATTAAAATTTATGCGTTCAGCCATCAAAACCAATTGAAGCTGAACCGCCCACGCTAGATAATTCATCAATAGCTTAGCTCATTTGTATTTTGGCCGAAAACTCCCATTACTATGATGCAAGAAACCGCTGACGTCTTAGATAATTCCGCATTCGTAAGTTTAATCGACTGAATTAATGTATGCAGATAAAACGAACGGTTAAAGGTGCTCCGATAACACCGGGTTACGTATTCATTCAAAAGATTTAACCGTGGGCTTAATACCGCTATTTTTACAATAGATATAGGCCAACTATGTGCAGTGATAACCTTTATCAACTTTTTATTGTATTGTAAATTGTGTGTTAAATAAATCATGATTGGACGTGTAATTTATAATGCTTATATTGGACTTTTTTGTCGCTGCAGATAAAATCTGTGTTAACCTTTAACGATACAAACCATTATCTAATAACTCACAAATGGCGGTCATTGCAAAACACTGTTTTAATGTTAAATCGTATTTGCAATGGCTGTTTTATCTATAGACTTTTGTGGGTTGGTCTCCCGAATCTAAAAGATTCATACATTTTTTACACATCTATCTTCTAACGTTTATGTAACTCTACAATACATATTTGGTGACTGCAGATGTAACCTTTTTAATCTACCATAGATTTTATGCATATTCTTTCGCTTATCATAATCACCATCTATCTATAAGCCAAACTTTCAATACAAAATTATAATCGATATAAATTCATTAGATCCCTTCATCAGCGGCTGCCCTGAGGATTATCTGCGCTTGTAACAGACGGTCCATTGTGCTGTCAGCTTCCCGCCCAATAAATATGCAGAGGATCTGGCGCGAGGTATACGGTATATACAATATGCATGTATTATTTCTCTCTGTAGCTACTACCTATAAGTTAGGTGTAGTGAAAGTGTAGTACAGTAGTGTATAAATTAATGGAAATGTAATTTTCGTAGATTTCAGTTTTGAGGATGTTGCAACCAAAGAATTGATATCTATTAGAAATCATCTAGTAAAATGTTAAATGGTTAAATAAAACCTCTCTCAAACGACCTTTTCAACATAGCTATCTATATAATTTATGAATATGCAACGGCATATACTAAAGCAGCAAAAAGCATAGCGAATCCTTGCTACATTCAATCCAAAACTACACAAACTACAACTCCTTTTAAAAGCTGCAATCCAACACCCAAAATTACAAAAACGTTTGCAAAAGTCTCTAGTCATTAAAAAGCTCTCAACCTCTCGACCTTTACGACATTAGACATGATAGAAGCTGCACTTGTCGTGCTCCCGATGCCAGATAATCGGCGCACGCGACCACGTCGCATGTCTCACGATTTGGGTCAAGGCAGCACTGGGTTACAAATTGCATGCGGATTTTGAAGCTTGATATTACGTTTGACTTGATATTCTAGTCACAATTCAAAATTGAAAAATTAATATTCCTTTTTGAGTTATGCCTTTACCATACCGTCACATGTTTCATGCTCTACTGATCAGTGGGAACAAAACACAGGTGTCACAGGCATGTGCAGTTACGGAATGTGAACAGAGAAATGGTTAGGGGTGATGTATAGAGTAAAAATACGGATATGACGTGTAAGAATAGTGGGAAGTATCCGTTTTACTGGCGAGGTGAAGATGTTTGTCATGTCACAGATAAATTATCAAAACGAAAAAAAAATCCTTTTTTTTAACCAAACTCTTCGGAAATGGCTTTAAAATGTTTTATAATTATTTGTGTGCAAACTGTTTTAAATGGCAGATGCATATTTATTTACCAAAAATGTGTTGCAACGAGTTGAGCAATGTTTTTAAATGTAAAATTAATTTAAAAAACATGTATACCCAAAGCGTCATCTTTCTTTGATAGTTTGAACGTTTGTTATTTTTAAAAGAAACTGCGTTTATTGCAGTAAATATAAGTTAATCAATTTGATGAAATTTAACGATTCACAAGTTAAATCTACATCTAGAAATAAATAAACTATAAATTCAGGAGTATTAAGTAATTTTATGATCACTAGCAGTGATGCATCACGTATAGCAAGTTCCTACGAAGCGAGTTTGGTATCCCATCCGAAGGGTGGCTGCTCAACTGTGACCCCACTAAGATGTACTTAGTACCACGGCGAAATGTGTATCCGTTAAATTATTTTACTGACCATGAACTTATTTAGTTCATTTTCGTTAAATACAATATACAATGATCTTACATTTAGAAATAAATAATTATGTACTTAACTGTTTTTGTTAAACATAATTAGTCGTAATTAGCTAAGAATTTTAAAAACTAGACACGAAAAGAAAGTTGGCTTATAATAATCACGGAATATCTACCTGGAACTAAATAGGTACCTATATTCAGTATTCTACGTCATGTTTAATGAAATTTCATTAAATCGTTCAATTTAGAGATGAAAGAAACCAAATAATTTTCATTACATAGTTCAAATTATTCCACAATTAACACAACACTTTGAAGCCAAATTGCCTGTCTAAAACAAACAACCACATTATAACATAATATACCCTAAATAGATTACAATACATATCATAATCCATTGAATCATGAACCAAAGATGAAAGCATGTTACCCGTAATTGCTTTGTTCTACCCGCACAAAGGGATCACATACAAGTGTTTGTACCTGTGTAGTATAGTACCTATGGTACAAGGGAAATTCCCCTAGAGACAGCGGGACGTCAGGTCGCCAGATGTGGTACAACGCTGTTGAATGCTTTTCTGCATTAGTATTCTAATGTAGAACATCAACCCTTACGTATGCTGTGTATTTAGAGATTGCATGGTTCCTATATTTGAACAAAATACTAGACTACAAATTTTTAAGAAAATATGAAATGTATTTAGCAAATTTTTGGTAGGTATCATTAGATAATAAAACTGTTGTTCTGTTAGTCTTTTATACGCAATACCTAACATCGCAATCCTGGTTGTTTTTATAGTTTAGTTTTAGTAACAACTAAAATTGTAACAGCATTAATACGAGGCGTCAAAAGTTTGCACTCTGCTTTGCGAATCTAATACTAACGTTATCCTTTTAACTTCAAATAACATGCTCATCAACGTAACCTTAACTAGTTAACCTAAAAAGATGTACTCGGTCAATTCAAGGAACAATCTAAAAGCGGCCATTACGAAGCACGGACCGTTTCTGACTAATGAAACAGATATTATTAGATCGCGATCCACTTGACAAATGGATTTAAGACACAAATCAGAATCAAAAATAACCGATCGCCCGACCGTCTGTGGGAATATGGGAGATTAATAATTTTTCATATGGGGCGCGTTTTGAGCTACGAGAAAGGGTTGTCAAAACTCTGTTATTTAAAAAAAACATTTTAAGGATTAAAACAGCACAAATTATATATTTCTATAGGTACACAAAATATTTATTTATTTATTTATTTATTTATTTATTGGTTTACCAACGTTTGTTTACATTTTTACATTTTTACAAAAGTTTAGATACACAAAATAAACAAACATGGTTAATGTAACAAACACTTACTGGCAAACACAGCATGCAAAAACGTTAAACCAGTTTATTTTTTAAGTACCTACATAAAAAAAAGACAATTAATAAAAACAGAAAAAAAAATATGCATATACAGTTACAATAATAAATATACTTAATACAATAATACTTTTTTTTATAAACATCATCCATTAAAAGAAAAATCTTGAAAAATTTTACGGAGTTTGCTGGGGGAGTCCGAAAAAATGTCGAAAAGCTCACAGTGTTTATTAATAGTATTACAAAATCTTGGAACTGGAGAATTACGGCCCGAGACAGTTCTGCGAAGAGGAGGACAGAGTGGTAGCAAAACCTTACGTGGGTACCTAGAAGGCACTCTTATGTTGAGTCTTTGCAGTATTTGAGGACAATCGATTTTGTTATTAAACAATTTTGATACAAAAAGGACGTCTAGCATAACTCTACGATTATCCAAAGAAGTCATTTTAAAAAAAGAAAGTTGTTTTTTATAAGACGGTAGCTGTTTCTTTGATTTACCACTTGTAAAGACTAGGTGCAATAAAAATCTTCTTTGGATCCTTTCCACACGTAAGGAATGACACGCATAGTGTGGTCTCCAGACCACGGAGCCATATTCCAAAATGCTACGGACTAGGCTGTTAAATAAAGATATCTTTGATGTAGCGTTTTGTAGACCTTTCATGTTGCGAATCAAAAAGCCCAAAATTTTGGCCGCACGTGTAACAATATGGTGTATATGTGGGACGAAAGTTAATTTATTATCGAAAATGATACCTAAGTCTCTTATTTGCTCTTGCTCTTGGACAATCTCAGATTTTATAAGATAATTGTGGCGTATCAGATTTATCTTGCGTGAAAATCTTACTAAGAAGCATTTTTTAGGATTAAGGTCCATTTTATTACAGTTGCACCAATCAACAAGCTTGTCTATGTCACTTTGTAGTTTGTAACAATCATCGATTGAGTTGATTGTTCTGCAAAACTTAAGATCGTCAGCGTACATAAAACTTACTGAGAAAGATAACAGGTCAGGTATATCGTTAACGAAGGTGTTAAATAATATTGGGCCTAAATGCGATCCTTGAGGAACCCCAGAATTAATATTGTGTATTGTAGAGCGAAAGCCATTGACAACTACATAAAAACTCCGCTTGGACAAGTAAGAATTAAACCATTGTAAGAACTGACCTGAGATTCCATATATGTGTAACTTTTTCAATAATAGTATGTGTGAAACCTTGTCAAAAGCTTTACTGAAATCGGTATAAATAACATCGACTTGCCCATTGTGATCTAGGGAACTAGACAGACTTTCACAAAAATCCACTAAGTTAGTCGTAGTGGACCGAGATGGCAAGAATCCGTGTTGACTAAAACTAAAGAATTGCTTGAGATGGTTCTGCAATAATGGGCAAATTAAGCATTCCAATATTTTACCGAAGGATGACAATATGGATATGGGTCTGTAGTTCTTGATTAATTCGGAAGAACCAGTTTTATGTATTGGAACGACTTTAGCAAACTTCCATTTAGTTGGAAATACACCTGAAGACAGTGATTTGTTGTATATTTTTAAGACGGGCCATGCCAACTGCTCCGCACATTCCACAATGAACACTGGAGGTATTCCGTCGGGACCTGCTCCCTTCCGTTTATCTAGACTCTTCAATTTTCTTAGAACCGTCCGATAATTCAGAGTGGGGATATTTAGATGTAAATTATTATTTCCTAATTGGTGAAGAATACTAGAAGCAGCACTTTTTTTATTATATTCACTATCGATATCATCGTCGTGCAATGTATTGTCATCATTTGTATAAACTGATGCAAAGAAGTTAGAAAACAGCTCACAAATAAGATTTCCATCTGAGGTGGTTATTGATCCATTTGTCATGGATGCAGGATAGGAGCTGCTGCCGCCCCTTTTTGATTTGATGTAGGACCAGAAAAGCTTAGGGTTACTTTGAAATTTATGTTCCAGATCTTTCATGTAGCGGGAATAGTTATCTTTTGCTAGCTTTTCGCATCTCGAACTGAGCAATTTAAGCTGCAACTCATCACGTGGATTTTTAAAAATTTTGTACCTACGTCTTACACGATGTTTTTCATTTAAACTGCGTTTTAAACTATGATCAAACCATGGAGGAAACTTTTTAGATTTAAGTTTGCGTTTTGGTACATTATCAACAATAATTTGATTTAATACCGTATAAAAGACCTCAACCATATCGTCCACAGTCCGAGAATTTGCAAATAAATCTTTCCAATTGCATTCACCTAGCAGTTTAGATATGATTTCGTAGTTAGCTTTATGAAAATTGAAATAAGCTGTTTCTTTATTATATATGAGATTCGATTCCCGATTAAACGAAATGTCAATATCTAAAGGGGGGTGTAAAACATCTATAGTACTTAAGGGGTCCAGAGACTCAGATACAATGCAAGAATTTATGTTAGACAAGACTAAATCTAGAATACGGTTAGATGTATTATAAACATGGTTATGTTGTTTCAAATTATTCAAATAAATAAAATCTACTAACGGTTGATATAAACTAGGAATTTTAAATTCAGCTGTTTCATCCCCCAACATACTCCAATTAAAGTTACTTAAATTAAAGTCACCTATTATACAGTAATGACTGGGGCGGTACACCTCCAGAAATTTGTTACAATCGTTCAGAAATTGGTCCAATAACGTGCGATTAACTGGTGGAGGCAAGTAAGTGACACAAATTGCCAACTGATGCGGTGGAAAGGATTTGAATGTGGGTGTATCAATAATCACCCAAAAGCTTTCTAGAGATGAATGTTCAAAAAAAATTGGTTTAGAGATAATTTTAGTAGAAACTGCTATCAAGACTCCACCACCATCACGTTTGCAATTTGTAGAGTCACCTCTGTCTCGCCTGTAAACAATGTATCTAGAGTCAAACAATTCACTACTGAGCACAGAACTGTTCAGCCAAGTCTCAGTTAGAACTATTACGTCAAAACCGTTACACAAAACTTGTCTAGAAAAAGCGTGAGTTTTAGTTCTTAAACCACGCGTATTTTGGTAGTATAAATTCAACATTATTAATAATTATGGTCTATATACACACACACGCACTGTAAGAAATTAATTAATTTTCTTTAACACTTCCAAGCTTTTAACGATTATGTAATTGGAGCCATCATTTTTCCTCATGTAAATTCTACCATTTCGAATCCAAACATATCTGTAACCTATTTCCTTCGCTCTTATCCTTGTAGCCGCATGTAGCGCCTTGTTAGCGGGGGACAGATGTTCGCTGACAAAGATTGGACAGGAATTGCCTGAGACGCCGAGATGTGAGCTATTTAATTTATTTTGTGGGTTCGATTTATTGAACTTTGCTATTGAGGCGAGTAAATCATCGCGAATCTTAACCGATGTTAAATGAACTATTATTGAGCGTGGTCTATTGCTAGTTCTGTTGACTTTAGCAGTGCGTGTGCAATTGAGGATATCTTTTTCGTTCAGGTTAGATTTAACCGTTTTACACAAATTACTGACTATTTTGCACAGATCTTCATTGTTTCGCTCCGGAACGCACTGTAGTTCAACATTATTCTGACGTAGCTGCTGTTCCGATTGACTTATTCTCGACTGTAGATCATCAACAGTATTAATCAAATTCACATTTTGCTTTTCTAATGCTGAAATCTTGCTTTTATATAGTTCCATGTCATTTTTAAATTCTTCGTATGCATTATTAAAGAAGTTCATAGAATCCTTGAGTTGAGATAGTTCCTCCTTAATTGGTTTAAATTCCTTTGTAATAGCAGCCCTTATGTTATCATTTATATTAGATAGAATTTCTTTCAAGTTCATTTTTATTGCTTCATCGACCACTTCCCTCACGAGATCACGTGTGAGTGAGTTATTTAAGTCCATAGGAGGAGAATTAAGTGCCTGCCTTTTACTACCTCTAGTGGTGGATATATTACGGATAGGCGTGTTATCGTTTTTAGAACTTTTTGGCAAAGCTCTTACGCAATCGGGGCAGCTCCAAACGGCTTTCATCTCAGAGTTCAATAAACTCTCATCTAGAGACATGCATGCATAGTGATATTTTTTATTACACTTTTGGCACAACATATAACTCTCGCCTTCCTCATCTTTAGGAATACAGCAACCCCAACTTGAGTTATTATTCATATTTAATAAGTATGACTGATGTTTTATATAAATAATAAGCAAGAGGTCAAGCAACTTTTTCAAATCAATTCCCAGCAAAAATTACAAAATTTCATTTATTTTTATTGCGTAGGTACAATAATTATCTATTATTACTGAATAATACAATGCAGCAATACGCTTCAATTCATTGCTAGGCGAAGCACCGTTACCGTTAGTCGTCCAAGCTGTTGAAGGTGAACGGGTTTGCAAGGTCGTTGTGCGAAAAGGAGCGACAATTATTAGATGCGGCAATAAGTGCACAAGCAAGCGGGAGGGACAATACAGTCAATGAACCGGTTTGGATATCGCACATTAGTCCACTCAATTTTTTAACGGTTTAAAAAGTTTTTAAATGATTACTCACGTATTTACTGTAGTAAAGATGTTATTTTAACACTAATACGTGGATCACATCACAAGCTTTAAGATAATATGCAACTCTTGTAAATTAAACTGTTAAATACTACTCTTATTTTAATAAGTATACGGAGCTAATAAAACTGGGTGCGCGTGCGCGAAGAGTTCGCGAATATATCATCATTTGCAGTACAACATAAATAATTTCAGTGTGCTCCGAGAAACATCCACAATCTGCGACTCAAAATCAAGAAAACATAACAAACGTATGGCACAATTAAAGTTATTTGTGTCAAGAGTAACACAATCAAACATTCATAATTTGACAATCAAAAAACTTAAAAACAAAAAGCATCGTGCGAAAAATCAACCAATTACTTGTCATCCCTATCTAATCTGCCCCTACGTAACAATGCTAACAAAGGCGCCTGCGCAGTGCATTGTGCGATTTCGACGCAAAATTTTTCCCTCGAAACAACAAAGCGTTGGAACAATCGGCCGCCGGGAGCTCACGCTTTACGCATTATAACAATGACGCTGATGAAATTCGTCATCATTTTTGACCAATTTGTTACCAGATTTGTCAACGAGGAAAATGATGGTGATGTTTGAATGAATTCATATATGGATTTTAACATTAAAACCCAATATATTATGCGTCTTTGATCTATAAATAAACTGATTTATTGAAGTAACTAAGTTTTTTCAATAATAACAGTACCTAGAACTTGCATATTAAACTCATGACCGAAACAGTAATACCTTTATGCGTCTGAATTTGAGTTTAAGACAAATTAAGAGGTAACCTAGACTTACTACATCATGAGCAAAACATTTACCTCCCTGTGCCCAATCTCGCAAACAGCGCACCACATATTACAAATATTTCATCAGACCAAACCAATCACAGAACACACTCTATTCACAATTTAATTCCTCGACCAGAACGTTCGCCTACACCCTGTATACCAGATATACACATCAAACGCACGTGACCCCTTCCCCGCGGGGTGCACCGTATTTAGGCATGCATGCACCCCCTCGGGTCCATCAGTTTGGCACTCGGATTCGATCGATGATGCTGCATCGTCTGACCCTGTTTGCAATGCGCCTATTGAGCCTTACATTTATACGACCAATATATATTTAGAAGACTCTTTATTTTAGTAGTGCTATGCGCTATAGGCATCTTCTGTTTCTGATTTAAAATACGGTTTCGAAAATGATTAAAAATCTGGGCAGAAAAAAAGAGAAGCATAGGAAATTGGTTCCTTTTCTATGCCGTTTGAAATATTTTATATCTTAGGGACAAAATAAAATTACTTAATTCATATTATAAATTATTTTTTTACCACTGACCATTGGTAATGTCAGCTTAAAAATAACCATTATGTTTTAAATTAGATATTTTAAAAGTCACAACTTTCAAGCAATATACTCACGTTGAGTCAAACAAAACACAATCTCCTTTCTCCCATAAAAAACATTAAAAACTTTACGACATAGCTTCCATCCCATAATTTCATAAATCAGTCGATACATAAATGTTTTGTACGCAAGGAAAGTTTTCATAAGCTTTCGTCAAACTAATCCATAAGTATTAATACAATTTACGATCATACTTTAATAACGTTGTTATGCCCGTTAACAAAATCCTTTTGGACATGGCATAGAATGCGAGAGACTTTATCACGCAATAAAATTTTTCTCTACCATTGTGCAAAGATAGCCAATAAATTGTCACGCTTTTGATCAAAGCGAGGGGTTGAAATGCCCTTATAATATTCGCGTTACTTTGGATAGAGCTGGGGTGAAATGTAGCAGTGAGTTCGGTATATTACAAAATGATTATTTTAATAAATAGATGTTGATAGTGTATTGATGATATTTGTTTAGCTTTGGACACATTCAAACAAATGTCGGAATTCGTAGAAATTAAGTGATAGGTATATACTGGTCATTATCAAAATTATTAAAATGTGAAATTCTATTTTATCTAATGTTAAATGAATTTAAAACCTTTTACACAACTACAGTTAACGGTAAACCATAAGAAAGTGATATCCAAAATACGCTTAAATTTAATTCAAGGACATGTCTCCTTAACTCTGAGAAGGGATCTAAGTCAGACCCTTTGTAAAAACATAAACAACACGTGAAGGGATAACAAAAGCAGGGATGACTGTGTCTTTGCATATTGTGAGTAAAATATTCGTTAGTTACCTACATGAATTTGTGTAAAATGACTCTACATTATCTATGGAACAACCTATAGGTACATAATTTATACACAAAATAATTAATATTGAATCCAATTCAAAAACCGTCAGTGCCAAAAAAGGTACAAAGAAACGAAAAATAAAACATTTTTGAAAAAAGAACATCAACATCGTTCCAAATACGTCACACAATTTAACCATCGAGTGATTCGTATCAATACCTACTAGACCATCAATACAAAGGCAACAATACTATGACAATACTGTACCTTTTAATGTACACCGCAGTGCAACGGAAATTACACGCACTCGTGAACCGCACTATATCCTGTAGGCGGTGCTAACAGTACGTTGTTGTACGTGGTTGTACTACCGCTATCTACAACAATACAGCGATGAAATTTTTGAGATAAAACTGCATTTGAATGTACTTTTTATTAACCTTTGTAATTATTTGTGAGAAATTTAAAGCGGAATATATAATTATAGAGTACCGACATAAACATACGTTACTACTAAGATTAATTTGTGAATGTCAAAAATAGTTTTAATGGCAGAGTTAATTATTTACCGTAATCTCAGTATTAAGTCTTACTTTTAAGAACCTTTTTAATACGTTTTAAGAGGTATTTCATAGAAAACAACAGGAAGAGTCAGATGAAAGTGATTGATAGAGAATTAGTACCTAATACCTTCAAGTACCAATCGCCCTCAAGGTCACGGTTATCAATCAAGATAAGATAGCACGTGATCAATTACTTGAGACGCCTTAATACTAACGGAAAAGGAGAATAAATGTGTAGGTATGTTTTAATTCGAGAACATTCATGTTAGGGAAGAAGTTTTATCGTCTACTACAATTATAATAACAGGAAACAAGCTTCTGTACAATATTAATTATAATTACAAATAAAAACGAAGTTCACACAGACGACCTTTCGATTTTAATTTAGGTACTAAAAGGAGGAAGGCTTTTTATTACTACTACTACATTCAAATAATAGTTTAATTATTGTGTAACACAAACTATAGTAACATATCTTATTTCCAAGAAGGTTACTAAAATTATGTCTGTAAAATCTTTATTTTCTATCCTTTCACAACATTAAATTTCTACTTCATTCCCGTTTCTTATCCCAACCTCTATATTTCTAACAAAATTTAAATTATAACACATATTTTGTGGGACACCATTACCGTGTTTATTAACTATATCTGTATCAAACATTCAGAACTACAACACATGGCGTCATGATTAGTAATACGATGTTATAAGTGATCATGACATAAGATCGAAAGATAATGCGTCCTTCATTGTTGAGATAATTGTTTCAATATCTTGAAGATATAATTTCTTATGTATTACAAAACGTAATACATGTTTATTATGGATTTGATTTAGTATAGAAGCAAGAACAAATGAATCTCTAGAGTCTAGACTCTAGATTCTAGAGCATAGATGAACTTGCATTTAATAACATTAATCATCATCATTTTTGGCACTAACAAAACTAATGTTTGATGTTTGAGTATTAAAAAAATATATTTTCAATGTTATAAATAATAAACAAACCTGGAATAATTTTTGAACGCACATTGAATGCCCATTTATGTTGGAAGTTAAAGAATATTGAGCTCAAACTTGCATATTTATTATTTGTTCACTATTATGTCAGCATGTATAGGAGAACATACAAAATTGATAAAAATCTATTACATAATTTCAAAGCATCTTTAATGCATCTAAGAATCAACATAATACGCTAAAAATCTAAACAGAAATGCCCATATCCAGGCATGTTTTTTCATCTCTTCGAGAAGCGACTAACGTCTTACGACAGGCATCGCTCGCATAGCATCTATTTGTTATATCAATTTATTCAATTGCATTGAATCGGTCGGCATGACATGCGGGCTGGATAAGGGTTGTCACTTGTCAGAAAGAATGGGCCAGTGGATATGCGACTGTATGAATAATTTAGTTTTACAATTCAAATAGGTCTTATACATTTTTATAGCGATTTTAAAATATATTTTTTCTTATTTTTTCATGAATTTTAAAAAATCTCAAATGTAATTTCTTTTTGGTACAATAAAAGGTCCAATATAATGTATTAAGCCCTGCTCAACTAAATCCTATTAAGATTTTTATACTGCGCGATTACGACTTATTTTAAGGGGGCGCATAAAGCAAAATAACCAATCTTCTATTAGATG
>CAJQZN010017734.1:0-15235 GCA_907164685.1 Colias eurytheme | reverse complement strand
TTTTCCTTTGCAAACGCGGGCGAAGCCGCGGGCGGAAATCTAGTGTATTTATATAAATTTAATTTCAGTTTACGAAGCTAAGACGTTTGATGGGTTTACTAGAAAAAGGTTTTGGGAATTAACCCCTTAAAAGTCACACTTCAACTTGAGCCCCTTATATTTTTTTAATAAATTGTGTTACATAGTACAAATGGATTATAGATTTCCTCTATTGACAAAAAATTATATGTTGTTATTGTTATTGTGTAGTTAATGGTAAAGAAATCATATTTCTCTCTTAGTTTCTGAAGCAACTTCGTCTCCTCTCATCATCTTCATAGCAATCGTTTTACCTATTTTACAACATTTTTGTTGATGCTTCCTATTGGTATAGTCTCTATCCTTCATCTTTGCATTTACTACACAAAACAAACAATCAATTCGCACCATCGTTCCTTAACGTTCAAAAAACTTTTCATCCATACAATGTTACAATTATTCTTTAAACGTTACGCTACGGTGTGATAGGCGGCCGTCTAATCCAAACTCTCGCGCTAATCTCAAGGAATATCCTGCCGCATATTTATTACGGACTTAGAGCGCGGCTTATTCTATTATCTAAATCACTATTACACCGTCATTCTAAACTGTAACGATTTAACGAGCAACTTGAATTAAGATGATGACCTTGAGCTACGCGAAAGAATTAAAAAGATTACGTAAAAAGTTTTTCCTGATAAATATAAAGGCGGACGAATCTTGTTTATGTATTCTGTTATGATTTTTATCAGTTGTGTATAGAACCAATTATTGAAGTAAAAGGTCATGCGCTAGTTGTAACTATTGGAGGTAGAACAGAGGCGGTTAGAAAGGTTTTTTTAAATATGATAAATATGTTTTCTGTATTTTCTAACATGTTCATCTATCCCAACGTGGATGTTCCACATAGCTTAAACATAATTATTAAGCGTCTATCTAGACAATAGAAAAACATTATTTATCTGTAGTTTAAATAAATTAAACCAAAAATATTAGGAATAATAATGTTCATTTTATGTTTTTAGTTCTTTGACATCAGAAAGTAGCAGACAAACAATGGAAGAAGTAATTTAGTTAAAAAAACTTATTAATAAAAACCAACTTGATAAATTTCAATCGTTTTAATAATTTCTGTGGAATACGGTTTTGGTCTAGCAGTTCTTTATAATTGTCTCAAAATCTATACTTAATTATGAAAAGGAAATCAAAGAATTGAGTCTAAAATTTGAATCGAAAGAACAATAACGAATAATTTAATCTATTAATAATTGTACGTAAATTGTATTGTTTAAATTTTTAATAAAATATGAGATTATTCATAATATCCTAAAGAGTATAACCTCAATTTCTAAAACCTTTAGGAATAAATTTCTAAGAATAATTTCACGATTAATTTTCTTAGTTGTTATTCTACGAAGAAAACGGGCGATGCCCCGTTTTTGTTAATATTTAGTTTCCATGGACGTATAAAAAAAGACGGACGGTATATCGCCTAAACATTGAGTGAAGCCTAGTTATAGCGGCGAAACATCCATGTGTGTGTGCCATGTTGCTATGGCAACAGCTGTCCTGATGACAATGGCGGCTGTATTTTTTCTATAAATTTTGCCGTAATAATTTTGTCATTAAAACATAAAAGAAATAACTTGCTTCCCTGTGGAATGTAATCCCTTGTGTTTTGTTATTTAAAATTGTACTGTCGCGACACCATTTAACCACGCAAGACGGCATTTAAAATATTTTTTGTGAAACAGTGACGCAGTTAATCAGACGTAATGGCGGCCGACTAGCTTACTATGGTGAGAGTGTGTGCGTGTTTATTGTCTTTACACGATCGCTAGCTTACTATGGTGGCTTCACGTTGTTTGTTCGTAATACGGCGTCCGTCTTTTTTTATACGTCCATGTAAGTTTCTTTGTTTTTCTACGCTTTTGTGTCAGCTTTGTTTTTAAAGAAACAAAGGATAAATTCAAAAACTACTGCACTGATTTTCATACTGTTTCCACCAATGGAAAGCGCGGTTTTCTACAACACGGGCAAAGCCGCGAGCAGGAGTCATGTAATTTTATTTTCATTACCTACTAGCGGTCCGCCCCGGCTTCGCCCGTGGTACATGTTTACGTTTTCTCTACATAAGAACCATCCTCGTACTCATCCTCAAGGAATATAATAAAAAAATAATTATCGAAATCGGTTCAGCCGTTCTCGAGTTATGCGCTTACCAACAAATTTCGCGATTCATTTTTATAGGTATATAAGATTTACATACAATATTAAGTTGTAATATATTTCACCAATAACTTTTCCTACAACTTTATATATTGTGCCATAGCATTAAAAATTCGAATGCTTTAAAATGAAAAAAAGTAAAATCTCGCCCCAGCAAAAGACAGAAAAAGACAGAAAGAAGCGGGTTTGAATCCCGCCTCGTGACTCGTGATCATTTTTTTTCTATTCTTCAAAAATCGCATTTCCTACAAAATACTTAACTTCACCAAAAATCAGACATAACACTACTTATAAGACATAGAAAAAAAAACCGTCTCAAGCAAATTGTTTGCACTATCCCACTGTATTTGTCTCTAAGTGTGGCTTTATACCGTACACAGAAACTCCATCTGCGCCAATTTCAATAGCAAACAGTTATATACTTTCCCTTGGCTTTAGATTTTTCCAATCGATGTATTATTATTCTAGTGATATAAGATAATTCTGAAATTAGACTGTGTTAATTATTTCTATGTAAGATATTGAATTTGGGACTTAGATACAATATAGAAAAAAAACATTAAAAAATCTAATATATATATTATATAATACTCTTTCACGTAAAAGCTACTGAACCGATTACAATGAAATTTAGCACACATATAGAGGGTAACTTGGATTAACACATAGGATAGGTTTTATCCCGGAAATCCCACGGGAACGGGAACTATGCGGGTTTTCCTTTGAAAACGCGCGAGCGAAGCCGCGGGCGGAAATCTAGTTGTATATATTTCCCAAAATAGCATAAAGAATCCATGAAACTCTATTAATTTGATATTTTAAAGCATCTAAATGCTTTATAAATGAGAATTTTTACAGAATAGTTGCAAAAAGACGCGGGTTGGATTCCCACCTCGTGGTCGTATTTTTTTTGTTCTTTAAACAATTCTTATATCTATTAATGTTAACTTTAGTAATTGTTTATGATAAGCTTTGATACTTTACATAATATATTGTTACGAAAAGTAGGTTGGTATATAAAACCAAAACCATTACTTATACCAACTTCCGAAAAAATTAAATTTATACTAGACTTTAACAAAATAATATTTATAAACTTCTAATTATTTTTAACACGCATTTATCAATAAGAACATTCACAAATACTTCATTCAACAGACGAACTATTATCAAGAAACACAACGCTATTATACTTGCATCTCTGCACACGAAAATTGACTTCCCATGTGTATTTAGAGTAACAAGCGTATGTTAGTAATCTTCTTATATATAAAAATGTGTTGGGATTTGGTAATATTTTCAATAAAACTTCTTCATTACAACCGATGTATTTATTAAAAGTTAAACGCATTACATTACACAGCAGTACAGCACAGAGCAACCATGAAAAGGGGAGATAGCGCACCAAATGTCAAAACGAGAAACTTCAAACATTTACAAAGACAGTTTGTACCATAGCATTCACAGATACACATAAACTACATTATAAATTTATATACTCAACACTCCCACCTAAATTTATAAGGTAGACATAACAACTTAACTGACAACTAAATGTTTTTTAAACAAACATAAAATATTCTAGTTAACTTCATACATTTTTCATAAAGAACAAAATATAACTCCTCTAATACATAAACTACAAACTGTTTTATTCTCAACTTACACACATTTAATTCCAAATTTATATAAAGTTAAACTCAACTTACATACACTTTTCATTCTAACTTTATATAAAGTTAAATACTAGACACACTTATATGAAGTTTACAAAAGTTAAACATTAGGCACATTTATATGAAGTCTACATAACATTAAACATTTCTCATAATCTTATCTCTAATAGAATTAAATTTATTTGCTGGCAAAGCTTTTGTTAAGAAATCAGCTAATTGATTTGAACTCTCAATATATTTGATATTGACAATTTTATTTGCAACATTCTCTCTGATAAAGTTGTATCTTATATCTATATGCTTACTCCTTCTGTGAAACACAGGATTATGTATCAATTTGATTGTACTTTGATTGTCAACATTTAAAGTTATTGAGCCTTGTGGCTCCCCAATATCACAAAGAAATTGCCTAAGCCATAAAATTTCTTTAGCGGCTTCGCTAGCTGCCATATATTCTGACTCTGTTGTGGATAATGCCACAGTATTTTGTTTACGACTAGACCAAGTGACAGGACCTCCATTCATAAGAAATATATAACCTGTATTAGATTTTCTAGTATCCATATCACCTGCAAAGTCTGAATCACAGTAACCAACTAAGTCAGCATTACCTTGATAAACAATTCTCATATCTTTTGAATTAATTAAATAACGTAGAATTCTTTTCACAGCTATAACATGTGAAGGACCTGGATTATTGACATACCTGCTAACAACATTTACAGCATAAGCTATGTCAGGTCTAGATATTGATGATAAGAATAACAATGCTCCCACCGCTTCTCTATATGGGAAATTAATAAGTTTATCACTAACTGTATTCTTAGACAACTTTACATTTACATCAGCGGGGGTACTGCTACCTTTAGCATCTAACAAATTGAATCTATTAATTATTGTTTGAATGTATTGACTTTGACTTACACTAATATAACCTTTTCCTTTATCTATTTCCATTCCAACAAAAGAATTACAGTCTAAAGTCTTAATCTCAAATGTTTGCATGAATATTTTTATTATTTCAGATAAAACAACTTTACTTTTAGGCAGTAACAAACCATCATCAACATAAAGAATTAATATTACTTTAACATTTTTAAAATATCCTACAAATACACAATTCTCAGATGGACATGGTTTAAATCCATAAAAAGATAAAAAAGAACTAAATTTTTCATTCCAACATCTCGATGATTGTTTAAGACCATATATAGATTTAACTAACTTACATACTTTTGAAGACTGTGTTTCCAAACCCTCGGGCACCTCCATGAAAATTTCCTCGGAGAGCTCCCCATACAGGAAGGCCGTCTTCACATCAAATTGCTCGATATGCAGTTCATCTCTCGCAGCAATGCTCAGCAACACCCTGATGGAATCATACCTGCTAGTAGGGGAAAAAATCTCATTATAGTCTTCGCCCTTGACTTGTGTGAACCCACGTGCACACAGTCGTGCTTTGAATCGTACTATTTCTCCATCTCTATTCTTCTTTATAGTGAACACCCATTTACAAGAAACAGGCTTCTTCTCGGTTCGATCAGTTAATATCCATGTTTTATTTTTTTCATGTGACTGAAGTTCTTCATCTATAGCTTTCTTCCATAGGTGAGAATTTGGACTATTCATTGCTTCTTCATAAGTGTTAGGTAATTCCAATTCAGTTATATTTACTTCCAGTTTTCTATTCCGACGTGGACGTAGTGTGATGTTTCTCAGTTCTTCCTCTTCCAAACATATACTTCTTGGAGGGATATAAGTTACATCTAAATCCTCTGAGCTCTTCATACTATCGTCAGTACTGCTTTCTTGAAACACATCCTCTGGAGTAGACCTTGTAAAATGATCTTGATCTCTTTCTTGTGAAGCTGTTACTTCTACAAATCTTTGTTTTTCTTCTGGCATACTGTATTCATCAAATTTCACTTCCCGCGATATTATAATCTTTCTAGTATTTTGATCAAACATCCTGTAGTTCTCATGTTCATACCCAACTAACAACATCTTCACACTTTTCTTTGCAAGTTTCTTTCGCTTTTCTTTTGGTACATGTACATAACCAATGGACCCAAATATTCTTATGTGTTGCATTTTAGGCTTAACTCCATGCCACAGTTCAAATGGTGTAACATTTCCTGTTTGGCTTGATGTACCTCTATTTAATAAATATATTGCACAGTTGACAGCTTCTGCCCACAAGTTTAAAGGAATGTTTTTCGCATACAACATAGTTCTTGCACTTTCCATGATTGTACGCATCTCTCTCTCTGCTCTCCCATTCTGTTCAGGGGTATAAGGGGCAGTACGTTCATGTGTTATTCCCTTTTTCTCCAGATATGATGTAAATTCTTGGTTCACATATTCACACCCATTATCTGTATGTAATATGTGCAAATCATGTTGAAATTTGTTTTTCACTATTGCATTATACTTAAGAAAACATTGAAATACCTCGCTCTTATGCTTTATGAAGTAAACATGGCGGTAGCTTGTAGCTCCATCTTTGAATAAAACAAAGTACTTCATACCAGACACAGAAAGTTCTTCTATAGGGCCACAAACATCACTGTACACAATTTCACCAGGCTGTGTTGGACCTCTGGTTGATTTACAGAAAGGGCGCCTTGCTTGCTTTCCATACTGGCACGCTTCACAAATAAAATCCTGATTTCCACTCAATGTAACAGGAATTATACCATTTTTACACATATTCTGAAGTTCCTTCACATTTAAATGTCCCAATCTTTCATGCCAAACTTTTAAATCTGTTTGCACAACGTTACAACTTTCTTGTTTTATTGTTTTGACATCTAACTCATATAGGTTATTTTCTGATAGATATGCCATCATAACAACAACATTATTCTTCATAATCATTGCCTTTTCATTGCTCTTCATTATCATATATCCTTTTCTTGTCACAGCACCTGCCGAAAATAAGTTTCTTCTCAAGTCGGGTACATACAAAACATTTTCAAGTTTACACCTCTCCCATGAACCATTAACCTTTTTGTCTATCAGTACAGTTCCTTTACCACATATTTTTATATTCTGTTTGTTACTCAATTTAACAGAATTGTTCTCTTGGCACTCGTTAAACTCACAGAAGTAGTCCCGCTTGAATGTCATATGCATTGAGGCTCCACTATCAAGAATCCATGCCTCTTCATCATGTTCCTTCAGTGCAGCGCTGAAAGCCAACATATTGTTAGGTTTCTTATCATGCTTTCTCTTTGGCAGTCTGCAGTCTCTAGCGAAGTGGCCTCTTTTGTTACAATTATAGCATATGAATCTATGACTTGTTTTTTGTTGATCTTTTGAAGTTTTCTGTTTATTTTCACTTCTTGATATGAAATTACTTTTTGATGTCACTAATGCTGTCTCACTAACATTTATATCATTGGCAAGGCTGGCTTCTTCATCTACTAGCCGAGAAGTGAGGTTTTGAATTGTTTGACTTCCTTCATCAAGTGACAACCATGCCTGTCTAAGTGAACGGTATGTTGATGGTAATGTACTTAGAATTTTTGTCATAATTGCTGTGTCACTGATTTTCTCACCAGTCTCCCGTAGTTGCTTTGCCAAGCTTTCTACCTTGGACACATGCTGTGCCATAGTATCGTTGCCATTATATGAATATTGATAAAATTTTTCATGAATCAACATCTTGTTGTATTCAGATTTTTGTTCATAGATAGCTTCTAATTTTGACATAACTTGTTTAGCAGTCTCGCAGTTTTCTATTAAAGATATTTGGTTTAAATCCATGGACGATGTCAGAATGAACATTGCCATGCCATCATCTTTGTCCCATTGCACTTGCGAACTGGTTTCCGTAGGTCTTGCCTTCTCGATATTCAATCCTTTTGCTCGTAATGCACATTTAACTTGAAATTTCCATTGTTTAAAATTTCTCCCATCAAACTTCTCAATTTTCATCGAGTTCGCAACCTCCATTTTAGGTTAGTTTTTACACCGGTTGTAATCTTGCTCTTTTATAGATTTCTCTTATTGAAAATATATTTTAAATATGCCTGGGCCCATAACCTGTTGGGATTTGGTAATATTTTCAATAAAACTTCTTCATTACAACCGATGTATTTATTAAAAGTTAAACGCATTACATTACACAGCAGTACAGCACAGAGCAACCATGAAAAGGGGAGACAGTGTTAGCAACCTGAAGTGAGCTGATTATCGTACCAGGGGCGTAAAATTATCGTACATTAGCCGTTTTTGGTTCGAAATTATCGTACTTTTTAGAATAAAGTCAATTATAAATAAATAAATCATATAAATTGTAATATTGAATGTATGCAAGTTCTCTATAGTTAATCTTTGTTTAACTACCGCTGTCAAATCAACGGGACACTGAAACCCAAACGTTTTACGTGCCTTTCACTTTGGTTTTACGCGTGGTACAGACTACAGACCTGAACCGATTCCATTTCCACTTTATGTTCAATAAACGCGCCAAGTTTAAAATTCAATCTGACAAAATTTCACCGTTCCCATGAAAGTTCGATATGAAACACGTCAAAATTTCATATTTGTATGGGTGAAATAATATAAATTCTCGAATTTTGCCTGATAGAAATTATCGTAAAATCAGCGTACGATAATAACATGCTATCGTACATCGTACGTAGGCACCAAATTATCGTGTTTGTACGATAATTATCGTACGGTTGGGAACGCTGAGGGGAGATAGCGCACCAAATGTCAAAACGAGAAACTTCAAACATTTACAAAGACAGTTTGTACCATAGCATTCACAGATACACATAAACTACATTATAAATTTATATACTCAACTCAATCGCAAAATGTGTTGGTAAGCGCATAACTCGAGAACGGCGGAACCGATTTCGATAATTCTTTTTTATTATATTCCTTGAAGTACGAGGATGGTTCTTATGTAGAGAAAACGTAAATATGTACCACGGGCGAAGCCGGGGCGGACCGCTAGTGTATAATAGAAGTAGTATATAGTATTATATTATCTGTGGCAATGTTATCTACAGAATCCGACGATGTGCTAACTTCCCTACTAAAGTTTAAACTTAACTTGTAACATCTATATTCAACCTCTGTCCTTATCTTAAATTATGTTATTTATGTTGGCAGCTATTATCAAAATTATGTACTAACTAGAGAAAGTTTAGCCAAATAAGGTCGATGCATCTGTATGTAATATGGGCTAGTATCTAATCTGTGATATAAAAGTGAAGTCCCGTGTCCCCGTAGTGGGGTAAGGGGCAGATGCATTATTCATACATCTGTATCACTGATCGATTTTCTTTAGGGACAAGTAGGTGATCAGCCTTCTGTGTCCTGCCAGACCGAAACATTTTTTTTTTCTCCACCGGGAATCGAACCCAGGACCCCTCGGTTCTACGCTCACGCGTCAACCACTGTACCAAGGAGGCGGTCAGAGAATCAAAAATATGGGAGCAGGTAATTTAATAAATAAAAGACGTGTGGCACTCGGGGACTGCCGCGGTAAAGCATGCTATGCCTTCAAGCCACACCTCCGCGCCCGTCGGAGTGGGGAGCGTGAGGTTTTTCGTTACTAAATTTCTGGATTCGGTCCCCGCGCTCAAGGCCCGCGATAGAAGCTATGCAATAGCTTAATAAAATAAATAATTATTAAAAAACCAATAGACTTACCTTGTGTTTTAGAACATCAAATGAATTGTATCTAATAAAGAAAATTATCATGTTTGATTTTAATTTCCTCCCGAAATACGGGAATCCAATTAATTTATAAATTTAATATAATAGTACATTTACATTTAGTTCAAGCGGGTTTCAAAGGATTTAATGTAATTTCTGAGTAAGGTAAACCCCTTCGTGGATAAAGGGGCGCATGGTTTAGTTTGTGTGGGTCACAAATAAAATTAACTGCCAATACTGTTTGTTATATATATTTTTTGATATATGTATATGTATAAAAAAATAGATTTTATGGGACTGAAAATTCTGCTTACAAGCTGTATAAAAAGCTGACTTTTTAGAGCATTCTTATTTTATACATTTACTAGCGGTCCGCCCCGGCTTCGCCCGTGGTACATATGAAAAATAGATGTTGGCCGATTCTCAGACTTACCCGATACGCACAGAAAATTTCATGAGAATCGGTCCACCCGTTTCGGAGGAGTATGCAGACTAACATTGTGACACGAGAATTTTATATATAAGATTTATAATATTTCATGGAAAACAATTAATTTGAAGACATAATAAGGTTTATTATTATTCAGAAATACAAACACATACACAACAAATTTTTAAAGTACAATATTAGAATAGCTATTAACAATCCATAGAAAAGCTAAATTTTGAAAAAATGTATGGATGTTTGTTTACCTTTTACCATAGAATACTTAATAGTAGCTAACGCTACTTTTACGGAAAAACCACTGGTCGGATTTTGATGATATTCGGTAGTGATGTAGCTTATAAACCTTAATAACGCTTTGCTATTGAAACCGCGTGGAACAGCTAGGTAATAAATACACCAAGATAAATTATATCAATTATATTATGATAAATAATAGAAACACTAAATCTAATAGAGCTTCTAGAAGGTTCGATAAGTTAGACAAAGACAAATGTATGGTTTCTGTCTAAGTAGGAAAGGGAGCAATTTAGCAGGCGTAGTATTTTTAGATTTTCGGTTAGGACAGACTTGCAAAGATAAGTTAAGTATAGCAAGTGGACTCTCTGTTAAGCTGAATGGCTAGTGATGTGCGGGGTATTGATTTATCGATAATTTTTTATTGAAGACTTTATTTATTAATAAATATCGTTTGTACTGTAATTTTTATGGCAATGGCTTATGTGCAATACATATTATATGCATGTCTAAATCACAGTCTTACAAAATCTAAGTTCTAGACCCTATAGACACCATTTTAACTTAAAATAATATGATAGTAATAAGGAAATAGTTAACTGCGTAAATCTACATAAATCTCTCTATTTTATATTTACACAGCCACAATTTTAGTATTAAACAGAACTGTGGCATCTTTAAAAATAAAAGTCTAATACAATACATTTTTAATGTAACGAATATGAAATTACTATACAGTTTGTCTTCCTCTTATTGGATAGATTTTGTACAAACACCTACCCCTAGTTTTAACATAATTTCATCTTAAAAACCGTACACGATAAAACACACACACATCACTAGTTCGGTCATCGAAGCGAATAATCAGGTGACTGTCTGAATAACGAAACGCCACGGAATTCTCTCTTTTGTGATTCACGGTGGGGCTGGAGTTACAACGATTTACTGCAATAATTTATAAGCAAGCAGAGAAAAGTTTCAGCACACGTTTCAGAAGTGAAACTTCTTTGGCAAGATTCAAAGATAGCAAAATCGTCGCCTTACTCCATAACGCGAAGGTATTGCTATGACGCGACCTTGACATTTTACTCTTAACGCGCCTTAAGTAGTTTCAATTCAAAATATCACGTTATTTTGCAGAAAATCTTCACAAACATCTAACGTAGCTAACAAACGTTACCTATTGAATACTCTACACTAAATAGAAATAGCCTACTTACAAAAAATTGGTTATCTGTAAAGTCGATTTACTGACGATAGTTGAACGTGACAACGTCCGATTGTGCTTCTTTGTCGCTCGTTCCGCGCTCTCGCTTATACTTCAAGCCTTACATGGAACGCCTCAGAGCGAGGTAAAGCCGCATGAGTCATGTTTTTTCGTGCGTGCAGCCGGCTCTATCGAATTATAAGACGTTGTCACGTCAAAAATTAATTATCAATCGCTATCTCAATATTTTATTTTATTTATTTATTTTATTTTATTTATTGAGGTCATCCAACACTTGTCACAACAATACTTATTATATAGGTACAAGTTACAATAAAAAATTTTGACAATTGTGACAAACAATTATAGGACAACACAACATGGAAAAAAAAAATAATAATATCTAATAATTACGTTTGAGTCAAGTCACGTCACAAAAGGAAAAGAATACAAACCAAATCAAGACAAATCTTTGAAATATTTACGTATTCTATGACAGTTGTCGTGAAAAATATCAATACAATTGGCATACTCATTGACTAGTTTACTTAATCTACAGACGGGGGAATTTTGACATAATATAGAGAAGAAAATATAATCTCCCGCTATCAAAGAGACCATACTCCTCTTACGTTCCGCACTGCAAGACCTACCGTTCGATGCATTTGCACTTTACGTCTTATTTTAAAGAATCTCTGGACAGACGATTGGAGAGGTTGTTACGGTATCTTTGAATCTAAAGTTGGACAGTGATTGTCTGTAGTAACTGGCTATTAATGCTTTACAACTGAAGGACATCTGTAGAAACGATTTTGAATGTAAGATTCTAATAGTAACAAAGTTCAAAAGCGCTTTAAAAATGAGAAATTATAGGGTAAATAATATTAAAAAAAAGACGGGTTGCACTCCGGGAGTGCCGGCAGAAGTGAAAACTTGATTATTAACGTTGAGCATGTTTGATATTTTGGAATGGAATCCGTCTTACGCATGGAATATAAGGGCAAAAAAAAAACATCCGTCTTACGCTTTTTCGATCAGGCCACGTGTCCTGACGCGAGTTTAAGATTTTATACCCAACGCCGCTAAAGAAGTTTTCACTTCAAAAATATCATGAGGCGGGATATAGGTACTTGCTTTTTCGCCATACCAAACCAACGCCTGAAAACACATTTGTATAAGTTAACACAAATTAAAATAAATACCGTAAAGAAGACGACATGTTCCACCAAGGAATCTCTCACTACTAGTGCCCAGATAAAAAGGTATCTACTCATAATACAATTCAGGCACTTATCAATTAAGTAGCTAATGGAAAGCTCAGCAGTGTCCAGCACGGTTGGTTGGTTCGAGTGTCGGGCGGCATGTATAAAGCGAGGGCGCGGCTCCATGTGGACACTCACGCAGCATCAGCCTCTCCACTCGTGCACAATCTGAGCCGCAAGATGTCCGCCAAGCTCGCAGCCATGTTCGCGCTTGTTGCAGTCGCAGCGAGCCTCGTCGAGGGCAATCCTTCTATCGTCACTGGATACGACCACTTGGAGTTGTGCATTGAGAATTGTGCTCAATGCAAGAAGACGCTCGGAGCGTGGTTCGACGGCCCGCTGTGTGCGGACTCTTGCCTCAAGTTCAGAGGGAAGCTGATTCCCGACTGCGAGGACGTGGCCTCCATTGCGCCCTTTCTCACCAAGATTTAAATAAGGCTACAAAATTGTTGTATAGTGCAATGGTTTTACGTCTTTCTGTATGAATACGTTTAATTTATAATTAATCAATATAATGTATATGGTTCCTATTTTGAAATAAAATTTTACACCATTAGAATGTATCTATTAATTATTAACCTACCTACTGAAAATAAACAACAGTAAACGATCAGTCTAAAATATAAACTAGTAACAATTTAAATTTTAATTAATATAATCAACAAAATTCTGTAGCACTCTCAAAAATTCCTTCAAGCAGAAATCGAATACAACAACAAATTTTCAGTTTTCATCCCACTTGAAAGTTATTTGAACAATACCTATAATACAATTTTAAACAATAATTACTTGAAAATAAACAATGAAAATAAAAACAACGAAATTTCTTCATTCGAAACAAGTTTTTGTTACATAATGAGTTTTTAAAAAAGAAGTTCCTTGTCTCGCAACTTAACATGAAAAGCGATCATAAGTTAATCTAATTTCAAAAACTTAGCCTCATCGTTCATAACTTAGCTGATAAACATCAACTTAAGTCTTGTAGGACAAACTTCCTTCTATCTATACTTATATTATAAAGCTGAAGAGTTTGTTTGTTTGAACGCATTTGTCTCAGGAACTACTCGTCCGATTCGAAAAATTCTTTCGGTTTTACATAGCCTATTTATCGAGGAAGGCTACAAGCTATACGCTAAGACCAACAGGAGCAGAGCCAAGCGGGTGAAACCGTGGAGCGCAGCTAGTCGTATATAAAGCTTAAGAACAAAAAACGTGTGCGTGTACTAGTGTACACACGTAAGAAGTGAAACTTCTGTATGACCTTATTTTTCAAAAAATAATTTACTTTAAGCAACTTTACAGAAATACGCGAATCACGCGTGGTAGGGATAGGAAAAAGTTGGCGCGTAACGAAAAAATGTTACACCAAATTTTTTCCAACCCCGATAAAGAAGTTTTACTTCAAAAAAAGTTATTTTGTTATCTAAATCATAATATAATATTTTGGGTGCTTCTTATTTGACAAAAATAAGTTTGGTAAGCAAACTTGGCTACTTAGTAACCAACTAAATTAAAGGTTCAAATTCTCATTGCTATTTATTTTGAGCAACGTAATTACATAACTTGTTAATAACATAAAATAAAGGATTTCATTTTTATTTTAAAAAGGTCGTAAAGAGTTATATTAATATTCGTTTAATATTACTCAGGTTATAGACGCTGTATTAGGCATTTTCAATCTCAAGTTTCCTGCCTGTCTTTTTAACTTTTACTCTACAGAGCAGAAAATTTATATTTATTTACTTATGATTGACCTTTAAAAATCTATATCAAGTGTAATATCAAGTTAAAGAGTAAAATTAATATAGAAAAGATACTTATTTTTTTGTGTGAAATCTGCAGTTGTTATTATTCTAAATAAAGACAGAATAAAATATAGAATTTGTTGAATAATTCACGATTTAGTTCGATATTTTAGTTTTATAGCATTCAATTGCTTGAAAGACGTGGGTTCGAATCCTAACTGTGATCGATATAATTAATTCTTTAAAAATGTGTAAATCAATGAATGTTTATAATTTCTGGTAAGATCAGGAAGTGTAACAGGCTTATTAAAAGAAGATACATATTATTAATATTAAAAATATTTGAGTCCGTTGTAAAGTTTCATTTGATTCAAATGCAATTCATGTAGTGTATAACCTCATACAATTTTTTACCAACTATTTAATAGTTATACAAATGCTTTCTAATATAAAGCATCTCAACTTGCTTCATATAAGAGTATCAGATTGTCAAATTACTGTACGATGTGATGAGTGTAGTTATGGGATTTAAAGGAAAACTTTAGTCCAATATAACGTATATTATTCACGGTAATACATTACTTCTTAAACACTATAAAATATACATCACAATTGCTAGTAAAAGTTTTACAAGTAGTCAATTAACTTGAGATCAAATTACAATATCATAACTTATAATATCAGACTTAAATTTTGGTGAGAAAGGGCGCAATGGAGGCAAAGTCCTCGCAGTCGGGAAT
>CAJQZN010017732.1:0-16242 GCA_907164685.1 Colias eurytheme | reverse complement strand
AACAAAAAATCAAACCTTTCCTCTTTATAATATTTGTATAGAAAAATGACGTTATATTATTGGTTTTGAACATAAAATGCGTATTTCAGGTGTATCCGGTATGTCAATACGTTTGGATGAGCGCGCCGATTCCGAAGGTAACTTTTCCGTGTTAGCGTTCAAGCCGACCAACTTGACCGACAATGTGGTCAATTGCTCCCATAGCATGGTACCTGTTGGCCATTTTCAACAGTCCACCAAAGAGTTTCCGGTGCGTATTTATTTGCTTAATTATAATTATTCTGGTCTAGAAATAAGTAGGTATTTAGGTGGTTTACTTAATTAAAAATGATAAGTCGGTAATTATTTTATGGCTATGCTGGAAAAACATTTCTACATGCATTTCTGCCATTAATACCAACTTTAAAATTACGTAAAATATTTAGGACAAGTAAATTAGATATTAACTAGACGAAGTTATTTAATTGTTAGCTTATAATATTATTACAATGAAACTAAATTATCTATTAAAACAGTGTCACAACTTGCACCAATTGTGTGGTCGCGATACAGCGTTGTTTATGAGCTGTCGCTATTAATTATCGTGTATCAATTGTTATAACTATTAATTACTCCGATACAGGATTACAAATTAAATCCGCGGCTGCAAATCGACTGGCCGGATAGCGTGAAACCTGAAGACGAACCGTCTTGCGGGTTTTTGAATGAAAAATGTCCCAAAGATGATTCACAAATCACGTCGCTGGTTGTTGCGGGCACATTAGCTGTTACTCTGTTCTGTGCTCTTGTAGTCACTATAAGCATTTATCGCAAATGGAAGATTGAGCAGGAAATTGAAGGCCTGTTATGGAAAATTGATCCCCAAGAAATTTACGGGTATTTAAGTAGCGGTTTCGTTTGGTCGCCCAGTAAGGTAAATTTCGAATCTAGTACATTATCTGATAATAGTAAATGGCTCAAAAGATTTACAAATAAACAAGTTATGTTTCATTCCATAGAACAATACATGCTAAGTTCAAAGTGGAGGTTAACATATTTTGGTCTGTTTGAACGATAAATAAACAATATGTTGTGAAGCTATTTTTGAACCAAGGTTCTTTTATACGAATTGTCACATTATTTTTCAGTTAAGTCTGGCGAGTGGCATATCTTGCGAGAGTAAATGTTGTACGCAAATATTTACGTCTACAGCGCAGTACAAAGGCAACGTGGTTAGAATAAAGGAGCTTAAGTTTTCTAAGAAGAAAGTAAGATAAAGTTATTTAATTTTATGTTTAGTGTTTTTATCTATCCTTATGATTGTAAATATTTTATTTTTTTATACGTATACTTTGATATCGATACTGCACTCGCGTGGTAATCGGATGAAAAGTAGTTGTGTTTATCCAATTTTTTGTAGCTGTTTTTGCGAGAAAAAGTAACAAACATTGATAATGTATTTATTACTATTTAACTACCCCTACCTCTTCCATACACTCTTGAAAATAAGTAATATTATTTTCACAATAGGATATTATAAGTATTTTGGCTATTTTCAGGATATATCTCGAGAGGTGATGAAAGAGATGCGTTTATTGCGCGATCTACGGCACGATAATCTCAACTCGTTTATTGGTGCCGTCGTGGAACCGCTGCGGGTGTTGCTCATCACTGACTATTGTGCTAAGGGGAGCTTGTATGTAAGTAGCGTAGGAGTTGTTGATAAAATATATAAGTATCCCATATAAAAATAAATATATAGCAAACAAAAAAAAAAGACCTTAAATGTTGGTTTTTTGCTTTATAAAATAAAATTATTCAATAACAGTGTGTGGCTTTGTTTTATTCATTCAAAATAACAGAAAGTAATTTGTATTGTCTTTTTCAGGATATAATAGAAAATGAAGATATAAAGTTAGATAATATGTTCATATCGTCATTGGTGCATGATCTCATTAAGGTAAGGTTTGTTATATGAAAGAGGGCAATATGCAAGTTTCTAATTATATAAAATTTGTTACTATATTGTGGCATAAAAATATAATTTGTAATTTTTCAGGGTATGATTTTCATACACACTTCACCATTGATCTTTCATGGAAATCTCAAATCTTCGAATTGTGTAGTAACATCGAGATGGATGCTGCAGGTATATTTATTGAAACACTTGTAGATCACATTATTACAATGTTTATTTTTCGTTTATGATTGTATTGTTAATTTTTTACTACTACTTATAGGTCACTGATTTTGGTCTACACGAATTGAGATATAGTGCGGAAAATGACTTCATAGGGGAACACCAATATTACAGAGGTAAAAATAAACTGAAATTCGAAAATCTAGTAATCAATTAGTCTTATTAAAAAAAATATTTATAAACTTCAAAATGCAAATATTGACAAAGATTCATAATAGTATTGAAAATTATGTTTGTTATCTTCATATTAAAATGTCTAACAACTCTTTTTTTTTCAGGGCTGTTATGGAAGTCGCCGGAACTATTGCGTGAACTAGATTATCCAAATGCCCAAGTCGGGGGGACACAAAAAGGCGACGTTTATGCCTTTGGAATTATTTTGTATGAAATAATCGCCCGTCGCGGTCCGTTTGGCCTGACTTCTTTAGAACCCAAAGGTTAGATTTTATTTGTATGTTATGTGTTTTTGTATTTGTTTTAAGATAAAAAGTGAGGAGCGTGCGCAGTGTGAGGAAATTGTAATGTAACCATTCATTTTATTGAGTAAAGTTTATTTTATTTATTACGTACACACTACCCAGCTAGCTAATAAAATCATTGTTTTTTTATTGCAATTCAATTTCTATTCAATATTTTTTTGGGTTTATAAAAAATATTTACTGTTTTTAATAGCCGTTCTGAATAAGACAAGCAGACGATTAAATGAGGTAACTAAACATTTAAGAGTTACCTAGAGCAAAAAAATACGTTTTACCAGTAACGGTGGGTTATTCGCACCGCATGGACGATCCTTTTTTTCACAAAAAAAAAAAAACATGCGATGCGGCAACAGTGCAGCGCCGGTAAGGCGAACGCTCGACAACAAGACGGCAACGTCGCAGCGCGTTTGTGTGAAAGAAAAGGTCATGCTCAATTTTGATAACTGTCAAACGTCAAAATTGTCAAACGCGTAAGCCGTCAGCTGTATTTATTAAACCATGGACTAATAAACTTAAGCACCTCCATAAGAAGAGACTAGTGCAAAACGACTGGTGAAACAGTAGCATCTCTACGATAGATGTCACTTTCAAATAGTTGTTTCCTTATCAGAGCGTCCATCATCGTCCAATAAATGTTTATTTCTTTCTTTCATCTTATCGGTTTTGTCCGTGATTATTAAAGAAGGTCATAACATAAAGACGTACGTACATTGCAGAGATAGTGGAGCGCGTGAAGCGCGGGCGGCTGGAGGGCGAGGAGGCGTTCCGGCCGGACACGCAGGCGCTGGAGGGCCGCGCGGACGAGTTCGTGCTGGCCGCCATGCGCGACTGCTGGCACGAGGAGCCCGCGCTGCGCCCCGACTTCCCCACGCTGCGCACACGACTCAAGAAGATGAAGTCCGGCAAGTGAGTGTGCTTTATTCATTATTGAAGTGAAAACTTCTTTAGCGGCGTTGGGTATAAAATCTTAAACTCGCGTCAGGACACGTGGCCTGATCGAAAAAGCGTAAGACGGATTTTTTTTTTTTTAGCCCTTACATTCCATGCATAAGACGGATACCATTCCAAAATATCAAACATGCTGAACGTTAATAATCAAGTTTTCACTTCTGCCGGCACTCCCGGAGTGCAACCCGTCTTTTATTATTTCATTCTTCCGTGAAATACTTCCGCATGGGAAGATTCCAGGTTCCAGGTTTAATGTTATCTGTCAGTGATTTAATTATCAATATTACAAAAAACAGTGACGTAATATGTAGGATAATCAGGAAGTTCTTGAATATTATTATATTGGTTAACCTTTGGCAAAAATAGAAACTTAATTGGCTAGGACATATTTATCTCAACAATATACATAGATGGCCCAATAATACCCACTTATTTGCAACAGTATAAAATACATTTCTTTCATGAGTCCTCACAGTCATACAAGGGACTTTGTTTCATAACAGGTGTAGTTGAAGTTTTATCAAATAATGTTTTATAGATCGAGAAACATTATGGACCAAATGATGGATATGATGGAGAAGTACGCTAATAATTTAGAAGAACTAGTCAATGAGAGAACGAGGCTATTAATAGAAGAGAAACAGAAGACGGAAGATTTACTGCACAGAATGCTGCCAAAGTAAGTTTGTCTATTTATCTTTTATATGTTAAATTTTCTTACATTTTCCAGAATTTCAAGCACTGCATTAAATGTTACCAGAAATGCTTGTACCACACTTATGTGCTTTAATAAATGTTTGTTCGATATGTGTAACAGAAACCTCGTGTCCCGCCTAACAATACGATGCGGCGTGATCCCTAAATGCCTTGCAGAATCCTGTTGTGATTAAATCTATATGTTATTTACTAAATGTTATGCCTTCTAATAAATGTTGTATTGAAAAAAAAATGGAGTTCCAAGATTGATATCTTACAAAACTACCATAGAATGTATGTAACTGTAAGAAGTCATTCCTATTGTTTGTAAACATCAAACACTTTATGAGCTTTTTGTGGGAACATGCATGTACGTACACCGTAAAATAATTGCTAGATGTAAGGCTATATTGTAAAAATACTAATTATTATTTGTTTGTATATCTCGGTGTAATGAATGTCGACGGAAGACGCAAATACAACAAGCCACATCGCACATGGCCGCACTTTCGTGCGCACTGGTTTACATTTGGTCCATAGTTTTAATAGTGTAATGCCAAATCATTGAAGGGAAAATTTCACGACTATTTCAATGAAATATACATTCTATGAGTCATATAGAAAGTATTAATCGATTATTGAACTATATTTTCGATCTAATCATTGACATTTCCATCAAAACCATATTAATACATGTACATAAAAACTTATGTATAGATACATACTCAACTTCCTATAAATATCACAATTTTAAATTTATTAAAGTGCATTCGATGTTTCGATGGAATATTTATTGTAACCTTTGTAGTTCGCATTAAAAGCTCCATAGTAGTGGACTTGATGTAAAGCAGTGGTACATGCTACACGTTTTGATTGTGAAAACGAAAAAAACATTGTTCTTGTATTTACTTTGTTGTACTTGTGTTCTTTTCCAGATGTGGGGGTTGATCCATTATAGAAATGTCGTGAAAATGTCTTGAGGTAATTAACTCTCTACTGGTGATTGTAGTTAATACGGTTTGACTTGTGCTGTAGGTGGTAAATCTTAGCGATGTTTTGGCTCAATTTCCTTATTAACACAGTAGAGGTAGCTTGCTTGGGGATTGTGACGGTCTTGCGTAGAGCACAATGGTCGGTGTTGGCGTTTCCTCAGCTTTTTCTCGATAACGTCGCCTTAACTCTAGTCTAGTGGAAGCGAACGGTAACTAATTTCTCTATTGATTCATGTTATTGACACAAGTTTTTCTTATTGCATGAATTTTATGATTTCTTTTTCATTGATCTAGTTTGTATTTATAATGTACACATTTAAAAGGTACATCGTCGTTTGTATGGTAAGTGTTGCAAATAGAGCCTATTTGTAGATTGGCATTTTAATATCCTATGTAGAAAAGTAGATAGTGTTATGTTTGGTTATTCTAGAAATATTTTTATAAGTTTGTTAATAATAATAACGCATTGAATAAATTTATTTTGCATCTCCATAATTAATTGTCCTATTTTATACTTGTAAAATAAGTATAGGCACATTGATCCACTGGAAGAATGTGAGCAGGATCCTACAAAAATGTATTCGTAGAGGATGTTTTTTTATCTTAAAAAGTATAGAGTATACTAAGGTTACTATATAATAGACGTCAAAAATTGTTACAGGTCAGTTGCTCGGCGGCTCACGACCGGCGAGGGTGTCGAACCGGAGTCCTTTGACTCGGTGACTATTTACTTTAGTGACATAGTGGGCTTCACCGCAATGTCAGCCGAGAGCACCCCACTGCAAGTTGTCAACTTTCTCAACGATTTATACACTGTGTTTGATAGGATCATTAGAGGCTATGATGTGTACAAAGTGGAGACTATCGGAGATGCTTACATGGTGGTAAGTAATTTTTTTAAACCTGTTTTGATTGAATGAGTTCTTTTAAAAATAATTTTCATTATAAATTAAGACAAACTCATTAAAAACTCATGATAATTTTATGTCCTTTTTTTAGTGCCGTTGATTTTCAGTAAACAATCTTATTTTGCCCAGCACAAATATCCTTCTTAGTTTTACAATATCTATACTAATATTATAAAGAGGAAAAGTTTGTAATTATGTAAGTATGTATGTATGTATGTATGTATGGTTTTCACGCATAAACTACTGGACCGATTTCAAAAATTCTTTCACCATTAGAAGGCTGCATCTTCACTGAGCAACATAGGCTATATTGCATTTTCAAAAAAATTAGAGATCCTTACCAAAAATGCAATAATGTAACCCAAGGTGTAAAAAATTCCTTAATAAAATCTTGGTTTCATCTTGCGACAAGCTGATCCATTTAACGACATTACTTGCTTGAAAGTTCTTTATTTTGCCTACGTACGTAGTGTTCTCGAATTTGCAAGTGTGATCTGGCGACCGCAATATAGATGTCACATTAAAAGATCGGAAGCAATACAAAAAATATTTGTGAACAAAATGAATTATAAAACCAAACATTATTCGTTGAATTATGAACAGGCTTGCTCACATTATGGGTTAAATACTTTGGAGGATAGGAGAGATATAATAGACATTATGTTGTTATACGATATCGTGAACAACAAGTTTGACTATTCCACAGCGTTGGAAAATTTAAAGTATCTTGTACCCACACAGCGTACTCGCCATACACGCCTATTCCACGTGCCGGCTACATCAACTAATTATCTAAAAATGTCACCGCTCCATAGGCTCCCGGACATTTATAATAAAAAATTTTCTTCTGTGGATCCCTTCTGTTTATCGCGTACTAGTTTTAAAAAGCAAATTTTACAATTAATCAATACTGAAGCTCAGCTCACATAATAATACAATACATTAGCTTTTTACACTCACTGCTATTACACTCACACATTCTCATACACGCACTTTCACACACACACACACACACTCACACCCACAATCACATCCTACTTACCAGGTTTTACTTAATATTAAATTAAGTTAGTTTTAATTTATTATGAATTCGAAGACATTTAAAACATTTCCTTTCTTTATAAATACTTATTGGGTTTGATCAATGCTTACTTTACCTACATGTAATTAAAATATTTTCTCTTATCATTTGTAAAATTCCTATACTAGTCTTTGTTCACATACGTATATTATTTTTACTACCTATTGGTGTACCTTTTAATTGGCGTAGCTTAGTATTTATTCATCTCAATAATTGTATCACTAGCTGTAAGGTACCTTATCATAAATAAATAAATAAATAAATCAATAATAAAAATGCTGTCATCGCGTGCGCTGCGGAATCTATTGAAGATAGAACAAAAAAATGTTCTACGGTATTATAGAATGGATCAATATCTACAAGAAAGTCCGCGATACCATACGTCCATCTTCAGTAGTTATGTTACTATAACAACTTTTTTACGTTTTCAAAGTAAATAGAAGTTCCGACAGTAATCAAACCATGTTATCCATACACATTATTATTCCTTATCCCATTAAATTATGTTTTATTATAGACTGTTTCAATACCAGCAAAATACTTTTTAAATAAAAAAAATTGGATATTCCATTCAAAAGATATAACGAATTTTTAAAAGTGTCAATCTACAGAAAATAGTAGGTATAATGAGCAGGCGTAGTGCGGGACGGGGTGAAGGTGATTTTCATGTGATTAATAATAATTAAACCTAATAGTCCGACCTATAGTAGACTTTTCACTGTCACGATATCGCTATCTGTGCGGGTGAAACCGCAGGGCATTGCTAGTGGCTTAATAAAGTGTAATTAAAGATGTTTTGATCTAGTGTTAATTAAAAATTATCTCTACATTTTAGGTATCCGGTCTTCCAATAAGGAATAATGATAGACATGTTGGTGAAATTGCGTCTATGGCACTAGAATTATTGAACGCCGTTAAAAGTCACAAAATATCGCACAGACCAAACGAAATACTAAAATTACGAATAGGTATACATACAGGTAAGCAAATTGTTTCAACTTGTGATATTGGTAATATGTCTATGAGGCTTTTATTTGTGTAATGATAATGACACCAAATGAAAATGCATGTTCAGTACAAATCTTACGATGTGCATTTGTAAAATATCAGTTTAAATTTCACAAATCACAATGACAAAATGCAGTTTACCTGACCAAAAAATCTTTCTATGATCCTAAAATTTAATTTTTTCGTTGAAAGTTGTGTCAGTATAAAAAGAAGGAACATCAATATTGATAAGATTTTAATAATAAAAATGTACAACAGGCGCAGTGGTAGCCGGCGTGGTGGGACTCACAATGCCGCGGTACTGTTTATTCGGTGATACAGTGAACACAGCGTCACGTATGGAGTCGAACGGCGAACCCTTGCGCATACACATCTCACCGTCGTGTAAACAGGCGCTCGATAAACTCGGCGGGTACATAGTGGAGCCACGTGGTTCTATACCCATCAAAGGAAAAGGCGTGGTACGTTCTTGTTGTTTGTATTATATTGGTATAGTAATACAGTGAACACCTCTCATATGGAGTCGAATGGCGAGCCCCTGCGCATACACATCTCACCGTCGTGCAAACAGGCGCTCGATAAACTCGGCGGGTACATAGTGGAGCCACGTGGTTCTATACCCATCAAAGGAAAGGGCGTGGTACGTTCTTGTTGTATTTGTCTTGTGCTAGTATTATATACGGTATAGTGTACGGTATGGTAAAAACGGTGAGCCGCTGCGCATAGAAAATACGAGTTTATAAAGCAAATATTTCTGCCATATAATAAGGATGCTGTTTATTATATTCTATGGTAGAATGATGTTATATGGCTTTGCAGTTGCAAACATATTGGCTTGTGGGTGCGACTGAAAAGGCAATTCAGAAGAGATTAGTGGAAGGAGAGGAGCGTCCTCTGTTCTGTCGACCGCGACGAAGCCCTCGCTTGACTGACTCCAGACATCCTTCTATATCGGGTGAGTTCATTATTACGATATGCATTTAAGCTGTGAAAATATATTAATGAATATTTTGTGTTTTTTTCTAAAATTCGAAATTTAATTTTTAATCCTATATTTTCTACTTCATTTGCCAATACTGCTGAATTAATCTAAACAAGCTGCTAATTTCGTTATAAATGTTTGTCTTAAAAATAAACAATTTCTGCTTAATTTCTTGTGAGCATTGGTTTGTTTAAAACATAAGTTTAAATGCATCCAATTTCAGTTACATGTTATGTATTTTTTTTAAAGACATGTAACTAAATAAATCAAAACCTCAATTGTCACTGAACCGAGAACTATACCCGGCGCGGCGAATGATGATTCCTATGACGCTGACAGTTATTCTCAAGAGACAAACTTGTAATGGCGTCACCATTAAATTAGAAACGTATTGGAGGCGTCTAAAAATGGCATTTATTAAGTTTTACGTAGCTTTATGCCATAACAATGATATTCCGTTGGAATTATAACAATTACGAGAAATTATATCAATCTGACTTTACGTTTACGTCCTACAAAACTTACATCGTTGGTATTTATCGACTAGTGCGGAAAGTATCGATAAACAAATTTCGATAATGGAATGGAGTTCACATTTTTTCCATGCTTACGCTTTAGTTCATTCGCTATTGAATGGAACAGAAGATCGCAGCATAATTAATTAACTAATTACCGTTCACGTTAATTTACTTACCTATGATAATATAATCCCCTTCCCCCCGGATCTCGCTCGCGAGTAGACGTGTAATAAGTTATTTTTGTACGTTTATCAATAATTAAATCGAATTTCAATTAAGTTAATTCGCGATCAAAAAATAGGAGTGCATAAGAGAATAAGAGGTTAACGTATTAAGTGCGACGCTGGCTTCTGTGCGCCTGGTACGAGAACAAATCGGGGATAGCCACGCCCAATTGGAAACTCCGCCCGCCCATGTTCAGCCTCTTCTGGCCGCTTCCAATCACTAGCGCGCCCATCTCTTCTACGTCATCCGCAGTGAGTACACCTCTTGATATTGCTACATTCCTGGTACCTCGAGAGCGGAGATAAATTGAGGTGCGAGTTTGCTAATGCACTTCAGTAAGGATCACATAAATAGTGAATATTAAAATTACCATAAATTTAAATGCAACGCACACCACCCAAAGTCTCTTCAATGGAGGGTTCAACTACAGCTGTAAACCAAGTGTCGAGGACAAAAAGACAGCGTACAAACAACTCCCCACACTCCCCGTCTCCGTCAATTGATAAGCAAGATGAAATCATGTCCATGCTCTCGAAAGTGCTTGCGGAGTTGAGCGAAATTCGTAAAACAAATGCCGAAATGAATGCATCCCTTGAGTACTACATTAAACAATACGAAGACTTAAACAAACGAGTGGTATCTCTTGAAAGCGAGAAGGCGAAAAGCGAAGATTATATAAAAAAACTGGAGAGCAAACTGGAGGAGTTGGATCGTCACAATCGAAGCACATGCCTGGAAATAAGGGGAATACCTGCGAAGCCCCGCGAATCTAAACAAGAACTTTGTTCTCTTGTAGAAAAACTTCATTCCAAATTACGAGTCGATTACCAACAAAGCGCTTTAAAAGATGTTTATCGAATAAGGGGTAAATCAGCTACTGATAGAACTTTAATCATTGAATATTGTTCGACTATTACGAAAGCTAATATACTACATGCAAGTAAAAAATATAACGCGTCAAATACAACCGACCGACTCAACACTGCTCATTTAGGCCTGGGGGAGAATAGCTATGTTTACGTCTCAGAATATCTAACTCCAAGGACAAGACGGTTATACTTTTTGGCTCGGGATTTAGCAAAAACAAATAAATATGATTTCTGCTGGACCTCGAATGGCCGGGTCTTTATCAGGAAAAGTGAAGGTTCGCCTCCTATAATAATTAATAGTGAGCAGCAACTCGTCGACCTGAAACAAAAAAACGGGTTACTAAATACAGTGTAAATATGTTTCTGTGCAAGATAATATGTAATTGTTGTTTACTATGTTATGTGTACTACTTGATGTCTTATATTATGTTGTTAAATGTACCCTTGTTGTGTAAATATACACTAAAAATACTTTCATACCTCATATATCTAATACTTCATAACATTTTCACATACTTCTCACCAACCATACAAACTCACAGCACACTCAATCATCAAACACAATATCTAATATTACACGCTAATACTAATTTAAGATTAACCAGCACCTTTCATAACTTCATGTGGCATTATCTGACCTATATATTTGAATATGGATAAAAATCAACAATCAAAATTGTGTACATATATAGACAACTTCATTGTAACGAATGCTAGGAACTGCTTGCCAGAAGAGTGCAGGTCATTTGTCATTTTAACGAGGAATTCTTTCAATATTCTAACGTTAAATATTAGAAGTATTAATAAAAATTATCCAGCTCTTGAAGTTCTTATACAAAGATTAGATATACAATATGACATCATAATACTAACAGAGTGTTGGATAGACAATGAGAAACCTTATCCGAAAATGTACAATTATAGCACATCGTCTACTAAAAACTGTCTAAATCAAAATGGAGGCATAATTGTTTACTCAAAAAGCGGTCTGGATATATCTATTAAAGAGCCAAAATTTCAAGACGCTAACTGTCTTCTTTTGAATGTGGGAAATGAAATCGCTATTGTGGCCCTATACAGATCACCATCCATTTCGGGAATAGATCCTTTTCTGCACTCGTTGGATTCAGTCCTTAACACGGTTTCTAAATGCAAGACTATCTCGGTTATAGGAGATATAAATATTGACATCCATTCAAATAGTACAGACAAACATTCTACTACTTACCTGGATTTACTAGCTAGTCATGGACTTCTAGCTAGTCACACGCTGATAACCCGTGGGAACAGGTGCCTTGATCATGTAATGCTCAAAACAAGGTGTCAATATACCACACTTATTATTGACACTTATGTAACTGACCATAAGCCAGTTATGTTAAATATAGTGAAAGAAAAATCTAGTTATTTGAGCTTTAGTGGAACTATAACTAAAATTGACGTAATAAAATTATGCAATGATTTAAAGGCTGCTGACTTTACTGAGGTTCTCGAAGCAATGGATGTAAATTTGGCGACAGATATTTTGTATAATAAATTAATTAACCTCATGAAATATTGTTCTAAGACCTTTAAAATATCAGGTAAGCAACGAATATTAAAACCGTGGATTACTCCTGGAATTCTCCGTTGTATAAAGACTCGAGACAACATGCACATAAGACTGAAAGACGTTCCTAATAACCAAATTCTAAGGATCACTTACCTACGTTATAGAAACTTTTGTACGAAATTATTAAAAAACTTGAAACGAGATTATTACAAAGCTGAACTTTTAAAACATCAAAACAACATTAAAAAAACATGGCAGGCAATAAAAAAAGTCACTAATACTGAAAGAGATGAAAATAAAAATATGGGCCTAATTAAAGTAAAGGATAATCCAACTAGTTCTATCAACTATATAAACGATTACTTTGTTAGCGTGGGAAAGACTCTAGCTGAGAAGATTAAAGCCACAGCTATGTCAACTAACATAAACCATACTCTTTCACAAATTAATTCCATTGTCATGTTAGAAACAGACCCAGACGAAATACTTGGCATAATTAAAAATTTAAAGAGTGATTGTGCAGCGGGATATGATGGTATCACAGCGGAAATCATTAAGAGCTCGGCTACTGTGCTTGTGCCTGTCATAACTCACATTTGCAACCGAAGTCTCACGACAGGGATTTTCCCTGATGCTTTTAAAACTTCTATAATTGTTCCTATTCATAAGGGTGGGTGCAGCGATAGTGTCGAAAACTACAGACCCATCTCTATTCTCCCGGTGTTATCCAAAGTGCTTGAAAAAGTAATAAACAAACGACTAATGAGTTTTTTCGAAAAATACCAAATTCTATCTTCATCGCAATATGGTTTTAGGGAGGGCCGATCAACTGAAAATGCAGTATCTAATATCTCAGAATACATTGTTGATAATTTGGACAAACGAAAAAAAGTAGTTGGAGTTTTTCTTGATTTAGCAAAGGCCTTTGATACTGTTTCCATACCCACCCTTGTGGATAAACTAGAGAAAGTAGGTATCAGGGAAAATGCACTGTCTCTGTTAAAAGATTATTTGACAAACAGGAAACAAAAAACTAAAATTGGTGACTATATCAGTGAAAAACGGGAAGTTAGCTATGGTGTACCTCAAGGCAGTGTACTCGGCCCGAGTCTCTTTCTGGTCTACGTTAATGACCTCTTTAATATCTCCTTGAAGCAAGGTAAAATTTTCTCCTATGCTGACGATACAGCTCTAATATTCACCGGGAACAGTTGGCAGGAGGCTCAGTCAAATGCTGAGGAAGGATTAAAACTAGTAATTACTTGGCTTCAGAATAATAAGCTCTCCCTTAATATAGCAAAGACCAAGTATATACTTTTCTCCCAAACGCGAAATCGTCCTGAGCAAATTTCATTAAGAGCACATCTGAGCTGCCAAATATCTTCCTGTGCATGTCCTTTACTGGAACGCGTCACCTCCATCAAGTACTTAGGAATTATCCTAGACAGCAGATTCTGCTGGAAACCTCACATTGAATATCTCAGTAAGAGAGTTCGAAAGCTCATTTATGTTTTTAAAAATCTCCGAGAAGTCGCAGATCGTGACCTAATAATTAAAGTCTACAATGCACTCTGTAAGCCACTACTAACCTATTGCTGCAGTTCTTGGGGAGGTGCTCCAAGTACCAATATGTTAATTCTGGAACGGGCTCAAAGAGCGGTATTGAAAGTCGCTATTTCCAGGCCTTTTTATTTTGGTACATCAGAGTTATTCGCTGAATGTGGGGTACTAACTGTAAGACAACTCTTTATTCATAAAATTCTCTTAAATCAGCACCGATTAATCAGTTCTAACACTATAAGTAAAAGAAGGAAAGATAAAGTCTTCTCTAAGCCCAAAACAGGCACTAAACTTGCTCAACGCCAGCAAGCATTTCTTGGACCTCTCATGTACAACAGATTGGCCAAAGATATTGTAGCTCTGCCCTCGATGTCCATAAGAGATGCCAACAGTGCCATACGAAACTGGTTGATTGAGTATGATTATGAAGCAATTGAGCAAATGCTTAAAGTTATAGTCTGATCCACGTTATTTTCTCAGTCTTGCCACAAATCGCACACACACACACACACACAAACACACACGCACGCACACACAACACACACACAAACACACACACACTCTCACATAGCTACACACTTATAAATAAAGGCGTTAATATAGGCGCAGATTTCATTTAGTTTATAAATTAATAAATAAAAATGTAAATTTTAATTTAATTTAATCTTAATAATATAATCTTTATGTATAAATAATTTTGATTAATATTATCAGATAATTTTTTAATACCTATTATAATATAATGAGCACCACTTACCTTATCTGCATCTGGAAGGGTTGCAGGCCTACGATACAAGCTGTCTTAGTGTAGGCCTGCAGGTCATATTATCTTTTAATCATCAGGTCCTATTATAATATTGTTGTATTTTTTATGTTTAATTAATTTAAGATAATGATTTCTATGTATTTAATTTTATTTTTATGGTGAATAAATGATTATGATTAAAAAAAAAAGTTTTTTAGACAAATTAAATGGGGGCTTCCATTTTCATGATAAAATAATATACACTATGTTAAACGGGTTAAAAATTACGTGAAAATGATAAGGCGCATTTTTATGTTTTGGAAAACTTTCGTTTTACTTACCTACTTAATCTATGCTAAAAAACTTAAATTAATACAACAACAACATAATAGACGTTAAAAATTTTAGTTAAAAATTCATTTTATAATATTAGTAAAACATGTTTACCGACGTGGCTGAATGCAAACCACGCCTTTTTTCTATAAAATAGTAAAGTATCGACACGACCATAGAAATCTAAATAACAAGACACTAGAAGTCGTAAGCGTGCGTGACCTTGTCGCCACTCAGGTGATTTGCACATCACCAGTGCATTCGTCACTGTTCAGTTGCTCTGGAGACGTATGAGTGTATACATGGTGTGTTTCAGCAATTCCCATTGCGGAAATTCTTCCACAAGTTGTAATTATACTTATAAAGGAATAATATTTCATCGGAAAATATTTTTTTTTAGAAATAATGCCGTTTTTCCTTAAAATTATAGAATATTTACAAGTATTACGAGTGTCACCATAGTAATCGAAATAACAATGAATGACACAGTCGACCATTCTTATTATCACGTTTGTTCGTATTGGAGCAAAAAGTCTCATATACTTAGGGATGTTATTCTAAAATAAACCGTAAATTGGTGCATTAGGATACATATTCAAAAGCTTAATTTAATAGTTAAGTTAGTTTTCACTAAAATCAAGCTGTCCAATAAAAGGCATAGTTTACTTGTGTGTACTGTTTAGCTTTCGGTTTGAATGTGTTGATTTTGGCGACAGCGGTTTTCATACGAATTATGACATTATAGCACTTCTATGTGTCTTGTTATTTAGATTTCTATGGACACGACCCATCATACGAGCAATCACTAAGACGAACTGTCATAGGGATCATCATTCGCCGCGCCGGGTATAGTATAGTAATTATTGATGTTAGTTTTCTAACTATTTATTAATTGATATCGGTCACTTATGTAATTGTATCAACACTCCATCTTTTATGAGGTTTTGCATTATTTCATGAATGTGTAAATCTAATATGCATGCGTGCTTGCGTGCATCTATTTGTATGTGTACACGTGTACGCGCGACCTGCATACTTTTACGCACGTGCCCTTTCATATATGTGAGTGCACGTGCGTCTGTGTGCGTTCGTACGTGCGTATGTGTGCGTTCGTACGTGCGTATGTGTGCGTTCGTACGTGCTTATTGGCACTCACGTACACGTGTG